>VMDR010004248.1:0-62226 GCA_007922815.1 Macrotus californicus
TTCAAAAATCAAGGACAGTGACAGTAACTCCCAGACTACATTTTAGAAAAGCTAAAGTAAAATAAACATATATTATAAATAAAAGGACCAATCAAAATCACACCATCTCAAATAAAAACAAGAAGAAAGCTCATTTATTTTGTTTACAATTAGTAGAATAAGTGCTGTACCTGAGAAGATCTACAAAATCCCAAAACAGAGAAGCACTTCCCCTCCGATTTGTATTTCATTTGTTCCTGGTCCACTTTGGAGAAAGGAATGATATCACTCCCATAGCGTAACCCTAGAGAATGAGAGAAGAGCATCTTTTAAGTGCATGGGGCCTCATTTTCTACGAGCTGAAATTAGCCCACTACATACATTAGCAATACATGCACACCCCAGATCAAGCCTCCATGTACTATTCTCTGATATCAAATTTCTGCCCCTTATGATGAATGGGGAAAAAGAAGCAGCAGATACACAAACAATATATATAATATAGAGTCGATTAAAATCTAATTACATTTTTTAAGTACATATTCTGCAGTTCAGTTACCTCAATGATTATCTAGACTAGAGGAAAGAGTGTGGCAAATGCAATGAAGCAGTTATCCTCCAAAGATAAAACATGGTTGACTGAAGTACAGCCATGATTTGTAAACACAGTAACAAGAACACACTGACTCCGAAACCTGGAGACTCACAGTGAAAAATGCTGACAGGAAATTTGCAAAACAAAATGTTTTCAAAAAGGCATACTGCAGATATTTAAGTGCCAGATGGAAGAAGCCAAAGCTCTTCTATTTAGAAACATTCAATTGATAAGCTGGATATTTTTCTACATGTAAACTTATTTTACTTCTGGGATTGGATTGTCTATTTTTTCCAATTACTTAGGTTACTCATATAAATGTAGACTCTTGGTTTCTTAGATAAAACTCCCACCCTGTTCCAAGACTATGCGCTACTCTGCTCTATGGCCTCTCTGCTCTATGGAATGTTATGTCCTTTCAAAACATAATCTTATCTATATTTTGTGGGGAGAAGAATCATCAAAATCCAAGGATTCTGGCTTTCTGTAAAAGGAAAAAAAATGTACATGCACCTTTACTCCAAGAAACTAAGAAAGTTGTGTGTGTGAGGCAGAGTCTGTGATCCAGTATGTATTTGTTCCTATCTGTTGATGTTGTATATTTAATTTTTAAAAATTCTACTTTTATATATGTCTTTTTTAAAAATTCCAACCATAAATCAACAGGGAAATGAATGGCACATGTGGTATTAAGAGTGATATGAAATACAAATGTTTTTTCTAAGTTTTCTGTCATCAAACACCTTTTTTAAATTTTTTATTGTTATTACATTACAGTTGTCCCAATTTCTGCCCCTTTGCCCTCCTGCACCCGGCTTACCCACCCTGCTCCCACGGTCAATCTCCACACCGCTGTCCATGTCCATGGGTCATTCACACATGTTCTTTGACTAGCCCCTAGCCCTTCTGTCCACCATTCTCTTCCCTCCTGTCTGGACCCTGTCAGACTGTTCCATGTTCCCATGTCTCTGGTTCTATTTTGCTCATTAGTTTATTTTGTTCATCAGATTGCTCTTAGAGGTGAGATCATACAGTATTTGTCTTTCACTGACTGGCTTATTTCACTTAGCATAATATTCTCCAGTTCCCTCCATACTGTCACAAAAGGCTGGAGTTCCTTCTTTCTTTCTGCAGCATAGTATTCCACTGTGTAAATGTACCAGTTTTTTTGATCCACACTCATTTACTGATGGGCACTTAGGCTGTTTCCAGCACCTGGCTATTGTAAATAGCGCTATGAACATCAGGGTGATTAAGTTCTTTTGAATTGGTGATTTGGGATTCTTGGGTTACATTCCCAGCAGTTGAATCACTGGGTCAAACAGCAGTTCCATTTTTAATTGTTTGAGGAAATTCCATAGTGTTTTCCACAGTGGCTGCACTAGTCTGCATTCCTACCAACAGTGCACTAGGGTTCCCTTTTCTCCACATCCTCGCCAGCACTTGCTGTTTGTTGATTTATTAATGATGGTCATTCTGGCAGGTGTGAGGTAATATCTCATTGTGGTTTTCATTTGTATCTCTGATGGCTAGTGATGTTGAACTTTTCATATGTGTATGGGCCATCTGTATGTCCTCCTTGGAGAAGTGTCTACTCAGGTCCTTTGTCCATTTTTAATTAGATTCTCTTCCTAGTGTTGAGCCATATGAGTTTCCTATATATTTTGGAGATTAAACCCTTGTCCAAGGTATCATTGGCAAATATATTTTCCCATATGGTCAGTACTGTTTTCATTTTGATGATGGTTTCTTTGGCCATGCAGAAGCTTTTTAATTTGACATAGTCCCATTTGTTTATTTTTTCCTTTATTTCCCTTGCTCTAGGAGATATACCAGAAAAAATATGGGAATATCTGAAATTTTACTGCCTATGTTTTTCTCTAGGGCTTTTATGTTGTTTCAACTTATATTTAAGTCTTTTATCCATTTTGAGTTTATTCTGGTGTATGGCATAAGTTGGTGGTCTAGTTTCATTTTTTTTTTTGCATGTGCCAGTCCTAGTTCTGCCAACACCACTTACTGAAGATGCTATTTTTACTGCATTGTATGCTCATGCCTGCTTTGTCGAATATTAATTGACCATAGAGACATGGGTTTATTTCTGGGCTCTCTATTCTGTTCCTTTGATCTATGTGTCTGTTCCTACACCAGTACCAAACTGTTTTGATTACAGCGGCCTTGTAGTATAGTTTGATATCAGGCATTGTGATCCCTCCTACTTGGTTCTTCTTTCCCAAGATTGCTGAGGCTCTTTGTGGTCTTTCTTGGTTCTATATAAATTTTTGAAATATTTGTTCTAGATCTGGAAATATACCATTGCTATTTTAATAGGAATTGTGTTGATCTATAGATTGGGTGGTACTGACATTTTAATGATGGTAATTCTCCCAATCCATCCAACCCATGAACATGGTACATGCTTCCATTTAATTGTATCTTCCTCAATTTCTTCCTTCAGTGTTCCATAGTTTTCTGAGTACAGGTCTTTTACCTCCTTGGTTAAATTTATTATTTTTCTTGTTGCTATTGTAAATGAGATTTTTAACCAGTTTATCTTTCTGTTAATTCATTGTTGGTGTACAAAAATTCCATCAGTTTCTGAATATTGACTTTGTATCCCACTGTTTTGCCAAATTCATTTATTAAGTTGAGTGGCTTTTTAGTGGAGACTACAGGGTTTTCTATGTGCACTATTATGTCATCTGCAAATAATGACAGTTTTGCTTCCTCCTTTCCAATTTGGATGCCTTTTATTTCTTCTTCTTGTCTGATCACTCTGGCCAGAACTTCCAGTACTATGTTGAGTGAGAGTGGTAAAAGCAGACACCCTTGTCTTGTTCCTAACCTTAAGGGGAAAGCTTTTAGTTTTTGCCCATTGAGTATGATATTGGCAGTCAATTTCTTATATACGGCCTTTACTATGTTGAAGTATCTCCCTCTCTTCCCACTTTGCTGAGTGTTTTTATCATAAATAGGTGCTGGACTTTATCAAATGCTTTTTCAGCATCTATTGGTATGATCATGTGATTTTTGTCCCTCATTTTGTTTATGTGGTGTACTCTATTTATTGATTTGTGAATACTGTACCATCCTTGCATCCCTGGGATGAATCCCACTTGATCATGGTGTATGATCTTTTTAATGTATTGCCAATATTTTGTTGAGGATTTTAGCATCTATGTTCACCAGAGATAGTGGCCTGTAGTTTTTCTTTCTTTGTTGTGTCTTTACCTGGTTTTGGAATTAGGACAATACTGGCTTCATAAAAAGAGTTTGGGAGTCTTCCCTCTTCTTGAATTTTTTGGAATAGTTTGAGAAGGACAGGAGTTAGATCTTCTTTAAATGTTTGGTAAGCCACCTGGTCCAGGACTTTTGTGTGCCTGGAATTTTTTGATTACTGCTTCTATTTCAATAGTTGTTACGGTCTATTTAGGCTTTCTGTTTCTTCTTGATTCAGTTTCAGAAGATTGTATGTTTCTAGAAATTTATGCATTTTGCCCAGGTTGTCCAATTTCTTGGCACATAGTAATTTCTTAACAATCCTTTGTATTGCTGTGATATTGGTTGTAACTTCTCTTTTGTTTCTATTTATTTGGGTCCTCTCTCTTTTTTTCTTGATGACTCTAGTTAAAGGTTTGTGAACTTTGTTTATCTTTTCAAAGAACCAGCTCCTGGATTCACTGACTCTTTGAATTGTTTTTTAGCCTCTATGTCATTTAATTCTGCCCTGATCTTGATTATTTCCTTCCGTCTACTTGCCCTGGGCTTTGTCTATTGTTGTTCCTCTAGGTCTTGTAGATGTAGGGTTAGGTCATTTATTTGAGATTTTTCTATCTTCTTTAGGTAGGCCTGTATTGCTATGAACTTCCCTATCAGGACTGCTTTCACTGTGTCCCATAGGTGTTGTGTTGTTATGTGTTCATTTTCATTTGTTTCCAGATACTTTTTGGTTTCTTCTTTGATCTCACTGTTAACCCATTCATTATTTAATAACATGTTATTCAGTCTCCATGTATTTGAATGTTTTTGAGTGTGTTCCTTGAGGTTGGTTCCTAGTTTCAAGCCATTGTGATCTGAAAAGATGATTGATATGACTTCAATTTTCTTGAATTTGTTGAGGTTTGTTTTATGTTCCACTATAAGGTCTAATTTTGTAAATGTTCCATGTGTGTTTGAAAACCAAACATATTTTGTTTCTTTGGGGTGAAATGTTCTGTATATGTCAATTAAGTCCATTTGATCTAGAGTACTGTTCAATGTCACAATATCCTTGCTGATTCTTTGTTTGGAAGATCTATCCATTGTTGACAGTGGGGTGTTACAATCCCTTATGATGACTATGTTGCTGTCAACATCTTTCTTGAAGTCCTCCAAGATTTTCCTTACGTATTTAGGTGCTCCTATGTTGGGTGCATATATGTTTACAAGGGTTATATCCTCTTGTTGGACTATTCCTGTAAGTATTATGCAGTGATCTGCTTTGTCTCTTATTATGGCCTTTGTTTTGAAGTCTTTTTCGTCTGATAGAAGTACTGCTACCCCAGCTTTTTTTTTCATGTCCATTTGCTTGGGATATTTTTTTTCATCTCTTAATTTTCAGCTTGTAGAGATCTTTTGTTCTGAGCTGGGTCTCTTGTAGGCAGCATATATATGGCTCATGTTTTCTTATCCGTTCAGCTATACTATGTCTTTTAATTGGAGCATTTAATCCATTTACATTTAAGGTTAATATTGATAGGTACTTAATCACTGCCATTTTTTTCCCTTTGTACTTGTGTTCCTCTCTCTATCTTTTTCTTCATCTTTTTAAAGCAGTCCCTTTAGCATCTTTTGCAATGCTGGCTTGGTGGAGAGGTACTCTTTTAACCTTTTTTGATCTGGGAATTTCCTTATTCCACCTTCCATTTTAATGAGAGCCTTGCTGGGTAGAGTAGTCTTGGTTGCAGGACTTTGCTTTTCATTACTTGGAATATTTCGTGTCATTCCCTTGCAGCTAGTAGTTTTTCTGTTGAGAAATCAGCTGTCAGCCTTCTCAGAGCACCTTTGTGTGTTACCAGCTGTTTCTCTCTTGTCATCAGACACCTTCTTACTTGAATCATTTATTAGTAACTTGAAGATTCTACTAAAAACTGTCCTAGGTTTCTTCTATTCATCTATTAAAAGGGTAAATCAATGACTCTAACTTTTGTACATGGCAAAAAGTATAGGCTAGACTACAACATATGACTACATTCCTTTACCCACATACTAGTCCCCGTCTAAAAAAGAGAATTCTATATACTCGGGGGTATAAAGTAAAGGTCAGGCAACGGGCGTATGTGAGTAACTGCAAAAAGCTTAAGACAGAAAAACTGCATGTCTATGCTCTTTGAACTTAAGCCTTTTTAACAATTACATCTTTGTTGCTCCATCAATAAATTTCCCTTTTTCCTAAGATAACCAGAGCTGCTTTATTTTGCTTGCAACTAAAAGAACTGGCTCCCTCAGCTCTAATCTATTCTTCTTCCAATCTATCCTACACCCAGCTGTCATACTAATCTTCCCAATGACACGCTGCTCCTCAAACTAGAGATGACTCCATGTTGCTTTCAAAATTAAGAATAAACTTTCCAGCCTGTCGTTCAAAGCCCTTCCTAATTCAGAACAGTATGTAAAATCACAGACTCTGAAGGACAACCCTGTGTTCAAGTTCTGCTAGTTGCTAGCTGTGTGACTTCGTTTCATTTTTTATTTTTTTTTTAATTTATTTTGTAGAGAGAGGGAAAAGGAGGGAGAAAGAGAGGGAGAGAAACATCGATAAGAGACACCAATTGGTTAATTCTTATAAGTTCCCCAACAGGGGAATGAACCCACAATCTAGGCATGTGCCCTGACCCAGAACTGAACAGACAACCTTTTGCTTTGCAGACCGATTCCCAACCAACTGAGCCATACCAGTCAGGGAAGCTATGTGACTTGGAATACACTAATTAAAGTCTATCAGCCATAATTCCCTATCTATAAAATGAAAATAACAATAGTACCTGCTTGTGAAGATTAAGAGAAAATGCAGGTTAACTATTAGATACTATCCTCCAGTACTAACCTGTACATGCCCCACACACCAACACCAATGACTTGGTATCACTGAGAAGGCCCTCTCCTTTTCTGCTCTTATGCCTTTCATCGTGCTATTCTACCTACTAAGGGTGGGTCACGATACTAGGATTCAAATGATTTGCAAGTGATGGAGCCATAATTAAACCCAGCCTGACTACCAAATTCATGTTTTACTATACTACTGAAATGAATTAAAGAATTAGTAGGGATGGTAGGGTATTGATTACACTCTACACACAATCCATCAGGAGGAAGAAAGAAACCATAACTACCACCACAACCTTTAACCATTTCCTTCCACTGCCCCTACAACACATGCAAATATCCACAAATACTGCAATTCAGTGCCACAGATAAATGGCATTTTTTTCAAGGCTTGCAAACTAAAACTATGCAGGGTAGCACATAGTCTGACAATAAATCTATAGAAAGACCATAGTTTCTAACTTAACCACCATTTGGTGTCTTCTAATTTTAGCTCTTGACCCTTCAGACACTCTCAGCTAGTTTCTAATCCTCCTGGATAGAGATACCATCTAGACCCACTATACAGATGGAATGGGCATAATACAAAAAGGACAGTTTTAAAGATCCTAATGAACATAAAGCAATCTAAAAAACATGAACCATTTTTCTTATCCCCTAAATAACTTTAAGGGAGCATACCTGACATTTAAAAGTAATCTAAAACTGACACTCAGAAAAGTAATCACCATGGAAGTACAAATTAAAACAGAGTCAATTTGAAAACTTACCTCAGTCACACTGATACAAGCGTTTTCCTAGCTTGTAAGTGTCAAACTTTAAAACAAAGACAAGTACTAAGTCCTGTCGCATGAGACACTTAAAACTCAGAGAGATGGAATATCCAAGTGCACTCCTGGGACCTATCCTGCCTCACACCCAACAGATGGACAGAAGGACCTGGTGTCTGTCTCGTGATCCCCTCAGAGAGCTGTGTCTCCAGACTCAGAGAAATATCCCTAAACAAATGATAATACAAATCCCAGCCTGCCTTGTATCACCTGGAAGAACATCTCTTTAGGCAGAAATGGAAACTCTTACTGGCATACCTTGAATAGTGTCTTCTTTTGGAACTTCAGTTTCATCATCATCATTCAAGCAATAAACAGTTTCTTTTTGTAAGTCTTCCCTTCTCAGGGTTCGTGCATCCACAACTGTCCAAGATGTTTTAACTTTCTCCTGTACGATCTTATTTCCGAAAAATAAATTAATTAGTTAATAGATAGATAATAGGTAGAAAACAGAGAAAGCTAGGATTCCAATCAATGAAAGGTAAAAATCTAATATACTGTCTACCGAAAAAATCCAGAATAATTAATCTGACTGAACTGTTTTGTTTGCTCTTGCCTATTGTAGAAATTTTAGTCATTCCTTCCACATTTCCTCTTTCCCCCAGGGTAATCTACAGACACATATTAGTATTTGTATATATTCAAGCACTTTCAATATAAAACTCTCAGAACTCCTGATAAAAGAGGACTATGTATCTGGTTACTACAGTTTTCCAATATAGAAAGGGAAAGAAGTCTATCTGCAGTCATAAATCAGTAAGAAAACTCTAAAGTAAAACAAAAAAGAAAACTAGAAAGAAGAAGAAAGAGTGGAGACTAGTCTCAATTCCCAGAACATTATTCCAGGCCTTGATGGAACCATAAAGAAGTAACTGCAAAACCCCAGCATAATAAAGGCTATATATGACAAAACCATAGCTAACATTTTACTCAATGGGACAAAACTAAAAGTGTTTCCCTTAAGATCAGGAATAAGTTGCAGATGTCTCCTTTTACCACTGCTATCCAACAGAGGGCTGGAAGTCCTAGCCACGGCCATCAGACAAGAGAAAGAAATAAGGGCATCCAAGGTGGAAAAAAAGAAGTTCCCATTATTTGCAGACGATGTGATACTGTACATAGTGAGCCTTAAGGACTCCACTAAAAACTACTAGAGCTGATCAATGAATTCAGTAAAGTAGCAAAATACAAAATTAATGTTCAGAAATCAGTTGCATTTTTATACACCAATAGTGAATGATCAGAAAGGGAAAGTAATAAAACAATCCCATTTATAATTGCACCAAAAAACTCCCCAAAATACCTAGGAATAAATTTAAGCAAGAAAGTAAAAGACCTATACTCAGAAAACTATAAGGCGCTAAAAGAAGAAATTGAAGAAGATACAAATAAATGGAGGTATATACTGTGTTTGAGGATAGCAAGAATTATGTTAAAATGTCCATGCTACCCCAAGCAATCTACAGATTCAGCACAATCTGTGTCAAAATACCAATGGTGTATTTCGCAGAACTAGAACAAATAATCCAAATATTCATATGGAACAACACACACACACACACAAAACAAACAGCCTCTGCAATCTTGAGGAAAAAAATAATTGGAGGAATCACACTACCCAAGATCAAACTATACTGCAAGGCTACAACAATCAAAATGGCACAGCACTAGGTATAAAAACAGACACAGAGATCAAAGGAACAGAACAGAGAGCCCAAAGACGGTAAAAACGAAGACACAGATCTCCAAGATGGCAGAAATACACCCACACCTGTATGGTTAATTAATATTTGACAAAGGAGGCAAGAACACATAATGAGGTAAAGACAATCTATTCAATAAATGGTGCTCAGAAAATTGGACAGATACATGCAAATGATGGAGGTAAACCAACCTCTAACACCTTATACAAGAATAAATTCAAAATGGGTAAAAGACTTAAATTTAAGACTCGAAACCATAAAAATCCTGGAAGAAAACATAGGCAGTAAAATTTCTGTCATTTTTCTTGGCAATATTTTTTTTTTAATTTTATTTGTTTATTTTTAGAGAGAGGGGAAGGGAGGGAGAAAGAGAGGGAGAGAAACATCAGTGTGTGGTTGCCTCTCGCGCGCCCCCTACTGGGGACCTGGCCTGCAACCCAGGCATGTGCCCTGACTGGGAATCAAACCTGTGACCCTTTGGTTTGAAGGCTGGCGGTCAGTCCACTGAGCCACACCAGCCAGGGCTATTTTTTTTTTTTATATATGTCCTTGGGCAAGGGAAATGAACAAAAAGATAAGATGAACAAATGGGATTATGTCAAACTACAAAGTTTTTCACAGCAAAGGAAACCATCAAAAAGATGAAGAAAGAGATCTCCAGGATGGCAGCCTTAGTGAACAGGGCTCACCTCCTCGCACAACCACATCAAAATCACAGCTAAACGATGGAACAGCCATCACTCAGACCAGCAGAAATCGAGGTCCTGCAACCATGGAGTTAAACAGGAAACCACATCCACCCAGACTTGGGGGAGGGAAGGAGCTATGGAGACAAGAAACAGGCTGGTCTTACATCCATGTGCGGAAGATAGAAAACGGAAGCGCTATCTCGGGAGCGAGGGTCCCAGCCCAGGGCTCCAGTGCCAGGAAGATAGACCCGTGGCGTCTGGCTGTAAAAACCAGTGGAGACTGAGGAGGTGAAAGAAGGGCTGGATTCCCAGGTAGTTCCTTTAAAAGGCCCGCACACGCACTTACTCAGACTGACTCCTCTAGGCTCCGGCACTAGGGCAGCAGCTTGAAGGGCACCAGTGGCGTATGGGGAAGAACCGAAGTGTCTGGCATCAGGGCAAGAGCTGAGGGACAGCTTTCTTCCAGACAAAACTGCTGGCAGAGGCCATTGCTCCTCTTCTGAGCCCTTCCCCCACAGAGCCACAGAGCACAGCAGGCACCATATTTGAGACTCTACTTAACACTGTTTGCCCCACCCTGCTGATTCCACGAGACTCCACCCCAAGCAACTATGGGCCCACCCAAAGCAGTTAGTGTCTTTTCCATATGAATGACTTGTCTTGGCACATGCTTCTGATCTTTCTATATCCTCTCAAACAAGCAAGCTGGCCTCAGCAAGCCCCTATACCTTGCTAAGTGGCCTCAGGCCCGGCACTAGCTGCAGTTGGCCTTGGTTCACAGCCTGGCCTCGCTAGGGTACCTCCAAGCCCAGCACAAGAAGCAGACAGCTGCAAATTGCTTTATTTTATGCCGAGTGGCCCCAGAAAGAACACAAGCAGGCACCAGAGCCCTGCTGAAGTAAGCCTTGTTCTATGGAGTGGGCCCATGCACATATGATCCTCTACAGGGGGTGGACGTTGGTAGTCAGTGGTCAGAGCCAGTCCTTGCAGCTGACTGGCCTGGGTAGATCGCTCCTGTTGACCTGCCAACAGCAATCAAGGCTCAACTACAAGAGGAGGATGTACTTAGCCCACACAGAAGGCAAACCTCAAGTACCCAGCTTGGGTGACAGGGGAGGCTGTGTCACTGGACTGCACAGGACACGTACTACATTAGGCCATGCTACCGAAACAGGGAGTCATAGCAGCTCTACCTAATATATAGAAACAACCACAGGGAGGCTGCCAAAACAAGGAGACAAAGCAACATGGCTCAAATGAAAGAACAGATCAAAACTCCAGAAAAGGAACTAAACAAAATGGAGATAAGCAATCTTACAGATGCAGACTTTAAAACATTGTTATAAGGATGCTCAAGGAATTTAGTGAGGACTTCAACAGCATAAAAAAGATCCAGTCAGATACAAATAAAGAACAAACAAACAAACAAACAAATAAATAAATAATTGAAATAAAGAACAATTTCAAGGGAATCAACAGTAGAGTGGATGAAGTTGAGAACTGTATCAATAATTTGGAACATGTGGAAGGAAAAAACAACCAACCAAAACAGCACGAAAAAAGAATAAAAAAAAATGAGGATACGATAAGGAGCCTCTGGGACAACTTCAAGCAATACAACATTCATATCATAAGGAGAAAAGAAAGAGGAAGAAATTGTAAATCTATTTGAAATAATAACGAAAGAAAAATTCTCTAATTCAGTGAAGGAAACAGACATACAAATGGAAGAAGCACAGACAGTCCAAAACAATATGGACACAAACAGGCCCACACCAAGACACATTATAATCAAGATGCCAACGGTTAAAGATAAAGAGAGAATCTTAAAAGCAGCAAAAGAAAAGCAGGTAGTTACCTACAAGGAAGCTCCCATAAGACTTCCAGCTCATTTCTGAAGAGAAACTGTAAGCTAGAAGGAATTGGAAAGGAATATTCAAAGTGATGAAATGTAAAAACCTGCAACCAAGATGACTCTATCCAGCAAAGCTATTATTTAGAATCGAAGGGCCGATAAAGAGCTTCCCAGACGAGAAAAAGCTAAAGTTCATCATCACCAAACCATTACTATATGAAATGTTAAAGAGACTTGTTTAGGAAAAAGAAGATGATCAAGATTATGAACAATAAAATGGCAATAAGTACATAGCTATCAACAACTGAATCTAAAAAACAAATGAGGCAAACAAGGACAAAAACAGAATCATAGATCCTGAGACAATTTGATGTCAGCCAGATGGGATGAGGGTTTGGGTTTGGGGAAATAGGTGGAGAGGTTTGATTGGGATTGATAAGCACAAATTGGCAGTTGCAGAGTAGTCATGGGGATGTAAAGTACAGTATAGGAAATGGAGAAGCCAAAGAACTTATGTGCATGATCCATGGTCACAAACAAAGGTGTGCAAAGGTGTGCGTATTGCCTGAGGGAGTGGGGGTACTGGGTGGGAGGAAAAGGGAGAAAAATTGGGATAATTGTAATAGTATAATCAATAAAATATAATTTTAAAAAATGAGAAAATCTGTTAAGTGGGAGAACCTATTTGCCAATGATACAACTGATAAGTGCTTAATATCTAAAAATTTATAAAGAACTCATACTACTTAACATAAAAAAAACCAACAACAAGCAACCCAATTTAAAAATGGGCAGAGGATCCGAATAGACAGTTCTCCAAAGAGGACACATAGAAGGCTAATAGACATATGAAAAAATGCTCAACATCACTAATTATCAGAGAGATACAAATTAAAACTACAGGTGAGATATAACCTCACACCTGTCATAATGGCTATTATCAATAAATCCACAAATGACAAGTGTTGGCGAGGATGTGGAGAAAAGGGAACCCTCGTGCACTGTTGGTGGGAATACAAACTGGTGCAGCCACTGTGGAAAGCAGTATGAAGTTTCCTCAAAAGAATAAAAATGACCTGCCTTATAACTCAGTGGTTCCGCTTGCAGGGATTTATCCAAAGAAACCCAAAAAACTAATTTGAAAGAATATATGCACACCTGTGTTCACTGCAGCATTATTTACAATTGCTAAGTTATGGAAGCAACCCAAGTACCCATCAACAGATGAGTGGATAAAAAAGCAGTGGTACATTTACAAAAGGGAGTACTACCCAGCCATAAAAAAGAATGAAATCTTACCGTTTGCAATAGCATGGATGGACCTAAAGGTTATTATGTTCAGTGAAATAAATCAGTAGAGAAAGACAAAGACCATATAATCTCACTTATGTATGGAATCCAAAGAACGAAATAAGCAAAACTGGAACAGACTCACAGACACAGAGAACTAGTGACCGCCATGGGGCGGGTGGTGGGCACTGGGTGAAACAGGTGGAGGGGCTGAGAAGCACAAATCAGCAGTTACAGAATAGTCATGGGAAAGTAAGTAAAGCACAGGGAACACAGTCAACAATACAGCGATACCTGTGTGTGGTGCCAGTGGGGTGCTGGAAATATCGAGGGGAACACTTTATAAAGTATATGATCATCTAAGCACTAAGCTGTATGCCTGAACATAACACCATAACAAACCAATACATAATAAAAGAAGAAGAACCTGCAAAGATTTCATGGATTTGTAGTATGTTTTGGAATTAAGTTCCTGAATATACAAAAAAAACACTAGAATATATAAATTTATATAAACACATGTTTTTTTATATCTTGTACATTTAAATGCTTTCATATACTTATTCTGTACATTTAAATTAAAAAAGGTAAAGAGGGTCCTGTGAAGGCATAGATCAGAGACACATACTCAAATTGGAATTTAACAAATAATTAGCTAAAGTAACTCATTTTTGAAGGTATGCTATTATGTACAAATATACATGTATTGCAAAAGGCAATCTCACAGTAACAAGTGAACATTTTTTGATACTTCCTGGACACTGTTACTACCAGATCATTAATAATGGAATTAGATGTAACTGAGTTTTCAAAACTCCAGTTCTTAACTCTGGTGTCTACCCTGTACTTCTGCTATGACACTACAATGGTACAACTTAATGCACTTTATTTTCTTTTTTTAAAAAAATGAGAGGGAGGGAGGGAGAGAGAAAGGCCTGGAACTCATGAATAACAATGAACTATCAATGGAGAGAAAGAAAGCGGAGGGAACCAGTCTCCACCAGAAACAATTTATAAAACATCCTCTCCTCACATGCCTTTCCCTCAAAGAGAGGGAGAACCGGTACAAACAGGGAGGGCAGCTAGAGAAGCAGTAATTATGGTACTGAATAACCCACACACCAACTGTCAGACCCTTATGTAAGCATCTTTGCCTGCAGGTAACATTTCTTTAAAAAAAATGTGTGCCAACCACTTACCGATTTATAAGCCAAAATCTCTATGGACAAATTGGAGCCAATGGTCAGCTGACAGCGCCAAGGAATGGAAGACCTCTCGATTTTCTTAAAGACACACAGCTGTCTCAGACTCTCACTTAGGTAAAGAAAAATCATAATGAAAGCAACAATGTTAAACTGTTAATAGTGCTGAAATGATGTGCTTAGTTTTCTAGAATGAGAAGTGAGCTGTTGTTGATCATAAAGAGAAGAACAGCAGGGCATGGCAGGAACGTGACAGTCCCAAGTTGGGAGGGAGCCAGGATTCAATTGAGTTGGCTCAGGAAGAAGCAGCTGAATTACTTCACTGACAGATGAAAATGAACATCTCTATCTTCCCCTATTCAATCTACTCTTTCAATTCAACCAGTTGTTCTTAACATTTTTTTCAGGACCAAGGACATTCTGAGGATATGATAAAAGCACATTCACAAATGAGGCTGCACACAATGTAAGGGTTCACCCACCTCCCTGAAAGCCACAGACCTGAGGATAAGAACCCCCATCTAGGATACCACTGGGCGGGTACCATCCTACAACATCATCACTCACAACTCTACAATTCCTACTAATCCCAATTCTAAGAAATAAAAGGCATGTGTATCTGCATGCATGTAATGCATAATGGAGAGAGTTAAATAAAGACTCTCCAGCGGGTAAACGAACTTATCAGTCTGTATTTTAGTCTTAAGGTAAAGCAGTTAGAAAACTCTAGGTTTCTTGCTGGGGAGGGATGGGGAAACTTGAGGGGTAGCAGACACAGTGTAAAGTGTTATTACTTCATTTGAACATAAGTCCAGATCAATTCTACTTTTGTCTGGCCCCCAATCAAACACAACCCAGAAGATGATGGGCAATAACTGGAATTTGCAGTAGTCACTAAAACAAGAAACAAAGGAATTAATGACCAAACACATTCAAAGCATACAGTCTAGATTATGACTGATCCCCCTGGTACAGATGAAAAATATATCTAGAAAAAGATAAGGAGAACTACATGACATTATCCAGTTATTGACAAAGAGGCCTCAAAAGACGCCGATTTTCAGAAATAATCTACAATGAGTAGCAGATGTTCCATCTGACAACCTACTTCCAAAGCTTATGGTACACCTTGCCTTTGGATCTGTTGAGGAATGAACAGGTCTGAACCAGGTGCAATCTGTCTCATAGGACATTGCTAGTCCAAGTGTGAGTCATGCCTAAAACCACCGTGAGGTTTGGATTCTGTTCCAGAGGCAGTTCTAAAGACCAACACCTCATACATAACAAATGAGAACTGGATCCGCTTTGAACCTCCCAGAGTAGAGGTCAAGTCATCTTCCCAACATCTTCCAGATGGAGTTAAGTCCAGTCCCGTGCTGTCCGAACAACTTTCTGTGGACATGGAAACATTCTATTTCTAACCGTGCCTATTTAAAAGGCTATTGAGCACTTGAAATAGTGTGACCGAGGGGCTAAGTTTTTAATTTTACTTAATTTAATGAATTTAAATTTAAATAGCCATATATAGATAATGGGTACTCTATTAATTGGCAAAGTTCTGGTTCACAACTCCACGCCAGATCTAAAATCACAGTTCAAATTGCTGGGACAAAACACAATCATTTCCCTCCTTGCTATGTTATAGGAAAATAAACTTTTTAAACAGTAATTTGTATTAGCCTATAATTTTTCTTTCTGATATGATGGTGAATATCTTAGCTTAAGAGATGTATTCCCACATTAGAGTAAGCCGTGTCCAAATTTGAAAGAGAAATAACTTAGGAACACATTATGACAAAAAACCATCACTTTATAGGATTCCTCACTGATTCCTTTGCCGACCTCTTGTGAAATCACAATTCAATTTCCAAAATTCCCATTTACCTATAATTTTTCAAGGGTGTCTACATTTAGAAAATCAAGATGTACTGCATGTCAATTACAGCTCACCAGAAATATTTAAAAATTGTGGTTGAGAAAAGAGATTAGGGCAGATACACACTATAGCTACCCAAAAATCTTAATTGTTGAAGCTTTACTTCAATTAAGAACTTGGCTTAAAATGCCTGTATTTGATGTATTTACTGATGAACTGGAACTAATTTGCAAACATCGAGTGGCATTATCCCTGAGAGTTTGAAACTGCACAAGCCACACCGCATGGCAGAGTACTCTGTCTCCACCGTCACCCAGCCAGGCCCCTCAAACACCAGTTGTTCCAGGTGCTGCTGACCCCGCTCAGGTCCTCTGCTCTAAGTCAGTGTGCGTCCAATTCCAACCAAGAATAGCAAGAGTAAAGGAGAGAGTGTCTCCCATGGCCTTTAACTGGATGGCTGAAAGAAGTAGTTTGCTTTATTGTTATAGTACTTCAAAGATTTCGTATTTCTTAAATCATTCTGTCTTTACAAAACCCACATGAAATAAGCAGGTCATAAATTCTTTACATCTGGCGGGGCGGGGGGGAGGTTCTGTTTTGTTTTGCCTGCCCAAACCATTTTGTGACCACAAGCTTTTTGAAAAGTCACTGTATTATAGTATCTTGCCTCCTAAAACCTAAACCAGAGGTGAAGAGGATATGAATATCTAGACCTGCCATCATTTTTATAATTAAGAATGTATTTTGTAGGTATATGAAAGGACCTAAGAAATGTGCCCAAAGCTGGGTGTAAGGAAATACTCTACCTCACCTTTTACATTTTGATTTGTTAAATATTTTGTGTTATCTATGTATTTCTAAACTTCATTGACAAAGTCCTAGAAATCAGAACATTTATTAAGTAATAACTGCTTCTGATTGGTGAGGTTCAGTGGGTTGGGCATCGTCCTGCAAACCAAAAGGTTGCCCATTGGATTCCCAGTCAGGGTACGTGCCTAGGTTGCAGGCCAGGGCCCCTGATGGGGGCGTGCTAGAAGCAACCAAAGGATGTTTCTCTTTCACATCAAGGTTTCTCTCCCTCTCTTTCTAAAAATGAATAAAATATTTTTTTAAAAAAGGAATAACTGCTAATTCAAGAGTAGCCCAGAAAGAGAAAAACATTAGGAAGCCCTCTGATGAGAAGAGGAATTTATAAAGGTACAATTGGAAATTATAATCAAGGTTTTCCCTTCTCACCTGAAAGAATAAATTTCATCCAGCCCATCTTCACCTTCTAAAGACATCATCACCCTTCTCACCATCTGAATGCCTTCTTCTTGCTGCTTAGTAATTCCTTTTAAAGGAAAGGAGGGTCCACGGTGGTCCGAGGTCAAGTTGCCGTCTCCTCTGTCCCCAGTTCCATCCTCCTTGCCAATGGGGAAAGGCACACTATCAGGGAAAGATCAGCAGTAGTTAAGAAGACAAGCTCTGAAGCCAGATAATAAACTGGGCTCCAATCCTGTGGCTGTCACTCATGAGCAATGAGAAAGTGGGCATGTCACTCAACCTTTCTGAGCTTTAAATTTCTCATCTGTCAAATGGCACTAATCTACTTTAGCCAATATTCTCTCAGTTTCAAGTAGCCAATGCTTCTCTGATTTGGTAAAAATGGGAAATTTATTGGCTTTCATAACCAAGTAACTGAAAAGGCAGAATTCCGCACAGGACCTTAGGATGAGTCTCAAACACCAGATTATCTGACCCTGTCACCCTCTATCCCGCATCTAGTCTTCATTTGCTTTGGTGCTGGCTTCACTCTCTCAGACCTGCTTCCTCCACGTTGCCCCTGAGCACGGTCAAGCTCACACTGCCCAACTCCACGACCCAAAAGCGACGGAGAGTTTAACCCTCTACTCTCACATTTAAAAAAACAAAAACAAAAACAGGAATCACAGATAGCCTGGGGACCAGATCTAGAAAATGCCAGCCTTCTTTGAAGCCATGAGGTTAAAGTTGAGGAAGACATGCTTTCTAGAAAAAGGCTGAGTGATATTCTAGGCAGTCAAAAATAAATAAATAATTGCCTATTAATGAATGATCCTTCAAGGTATAAAATTTAGAGAATGTATATAAAATACTTAAAACTCAAATAATGTTATCATCATTATTATATTATAGATCGAGAATTCCTATACAAACATCAGATAATTGCTAGAAGTGTGTAAAACCAATTTGTTCTTGTGTTTCACTCCAGTTGTTTGGCTGAAATGAGATGAAAACTAGGCTGGGCTTCAATAATCAATACACAAATTGAGAAATAAGCCAACCGAACACATTTCACGATAGTACTTTACATGGCACTTTACAAATGCTTTCATGTAAACAACCTAATTTATTCCTTCCGTTAGGTGAACAGAGATTTCTACCTCTTATTTTTCCAAAAAGAAACTAAAGCTGCAAAGATAAAGTAATTCGGCCCAAGCCACACAGCTGACAAGTGACGGAGCAAGGACTCAGCCATCTGATCGAAAGGGCAACGTTCTCTCCACATAGCGTATCCCCTCAATTTGCCCCTGGAAACCTAAACAGCTGAATTCAACAATCTTATCAGTTCACGCAACCTGTTGGTCATCCTTTGTGGATGGTTTTAAAGACGATTTCTCTACCATTTTATTTGCTATAATTAAAACAGGGCTTCATGGTTTTATTTCTTATGTATAACTAGCATGGTATATTTGCATGTCCTGTATTACCTATCAGATAAACAGCTTCTAGGAAACAGGGTGTGGAACACAGAGTGTGCATGAAGCTACTGTCGTTTCCATACCATGAACCAGGAAAAAGGGAAGAATGACGTGAAAATGAAGTCAGGAAGTTAAGCAGGAAAAAGAAGTCACAATAACAGTTTTTCTACCCTGCATTAACCAGAAATAAACTTTCTAGGTACTCAGTAGAAGAATCTAAAAACTAGGTCCAAGGAACAGTCCTGCTCAGAACTCAATGCTTCTTTGACCCGCTGTTACTTTTTAGTGCACCTAAAATAACCAAACACACACCGGATGCACCAAACAATAAAACCAAACCAAACACACACCGGATGCACCAAACAATAAAACCAAACTCTCCTTTGCATGCCGGAGGTTTGTAGCACAGAAAGAGAGCATATTACGTCCCATGCCCCTTTCAAAAAATACACCTGGCCAAATAATGAGCAAGGAGAAGAAAAGGCTGTTTGTTTCCCTCTTCAGCATGCTTCACAGTATTGCTCATACCAAATAAAGTCGCCCTTTCCAGTGACATTGACAGAAGTGCCGTATGCTTCAGCCATATAAAGGCATCCTGAGATTATGAACAGGGAACAGGAGCCAAGCTGTGCTTTTGAAGTGCAGAGAAAACCTTAACTCAATAAGAGAAGTGTCACTTTTAAAGCACTTAATTCCTGTGAAGTACCATTTTAACAAGTATCAGTAGGATGAGTTATTCTGAACTATTTTTCTACAGAAAGGCGATGCTCCTCAGCAGTTCTAAGAGGCACACACATGTAAGAGAGGAGCTTAATTTCCCACGGCAGGCATTTTGAAGCCAAAGGCTTACAGCTCTGAGCTAGAGGCTTCTTAGTATAGCTTTCGGTCTGAAAAATGAGTGTCCGCAGAAGCCTAATAATTCAACATCCCATACCGGCAATTTTCAACTGCGGTACCACAATAATTTTTAAGACATGCACGTGTCGTTGAATGCCAGCTGAAAACTGCTGCACTACACACCACCACTCTGCTTTCACCAAAATTAGGACAGGAAAGAAATAGGGTTCCGACACAGCAGGAAGGATTAGAACAGTGGAAAGAACTCACAGAAGATAAAGAAAGGAAATGCCTGAAGGGGAAATTCAAGTCACTGGGGAGGGCTCTCTCCTCAACAAACTATAAAATACATTCCCATCTCTAAATACACATAAGCAAATTACATTTTATATGTGTGTGTGTTTCCTGCACATGTGCAAGAGTTAAGAAGAGGTATTACATGTGTTTAAACTGGTCCCCAAGCTGACACTCCTCTCTACCCTAAAGACATCCACGGTAAGATACAGTTGTCTAGAGCTGTTTAAGAGCTAAATTCCTGGGTTTCAACGTGATTTTCATCCCTTTGTCACCAAACTCGGAAGAGTTCCTGGAACACAGAGAGTAGTCAGTGAACATTTGCTGAGGTCAGTCATCCGACAGATTCGACTCAGAGCAAAGACTCCTGGGAGCAAGCACTCCCCCACTCACTGCGCTGTGAGAGCACGGGGTTTGTCACAAACAGTATTCTTACGGCCTTACAAGAACTGCAGGGAGACATTAGATTTCTTCAAGTTATGAATTATAATGTCCAGCTGATCTTTGCTGAATGGGCTGCCGAGGTCAGTGAACACTTCAATATGCTTCTTCTCAAACTTCTTTCCTCTAAAAGAGAGAGTTATCACGTTAGGAAATCATGCTCCTGAATTAATTCCTATAGATTCAAATTCACTTGTTCACTAAGCAGAAAGAGGCTAAGGAATGAATCTAGATACAGTTAACAAATGTGATTTACAAGGTAAAATCTACATATTGTTGATACTCAGTTAAGTTTCTACCAAACGCATAATCATCTGGTTATAACTCATACTTTTAATGTCTTAGAAAAATTTCTGTGCACTATGGAAATCTTATGTCCCTGATTTCCTGATTCTAACTTCAGTTAAAGATGTGGTCATTGATTAAAAAGGATTCCTTTCCAGCCTCCACACAGCGGAAGGCAAACAAGCAACTCTCTCAGGGTGCACTTCAGCTTTGCAAGGGCTCACCTGCCAAACACCCCCGTCTGATCTCTCTCCCGGGGCTGGTGGCAGAATTTTGCAAAGAACGTAGAGAGATTGAAAAATTATAATACAAATTTAGGTCTGAACTTTTTGTGCAAATCTTTTTTCCTAACAGTCAAGGGATGTGTTTGTGTGTATATTCAAAGACACATTTTAAAGGCACAGTAATTACAAAGTAATGGATTAGGAAGCTGGCCAGAGTTACTATACATCTGATTTCAATACCATATGAATCATACAACTTAGCATTTTTAACAATTCCTTTTAAAAACTCCTGGGAATTAGCTTAAATCAAACAGGAAGGAATCTGAAATAAGCCATTTATTCCTCCCAGAGAAATTCCCACTCAGTATACTCCTTCCTTTTAAAAAACTTTCATAAAAGAGCAGTTGGACTGAACCACTGAATTCTATCAAATGTTTCTGTAGCCACACAAACATGCCCCTTGACTAAGAACCAATCACATGGTGCACTGAGTGTCAACCCACACAGTTTCTGCAGAAAGGCTCATTCCCAACTCCCTTCAGTTGAGAGACTTACACAGTTTCTTTCTGAATCACATCCATGCACACAATGAGTGCATCCAGGACTCGGCTAGTTAAGGGCAGAAGATCAGCAAACAGTCCCTTCAACCCAAGAACATGAAGCTTCCTTCCAGGAAAGTTCACAGTGTTGGAAATTGTGGACACTGGGCTGACTCTGCAGTGATTTAAAAGTACTTGTCCAGTGGCCCCTCTTCCAAAGTGGAATTCTCTAACATATTCACATATGCTATATATCAAAGTATATACCCTGAAACGTATAATATCCAGGAAAAGTAAAATAAACCAAAAGGTAATCTAACAAATTTCATTCATGTAAACAAAAACTATGATGTTATTTTACAATGACTAGAATCCATTTTTTGTGATCAACAGTCCATTCTTAAATATGAAGTGATCCATTAGGCAGCATTTATAAGTTGCTCCCAGCACAGCAGAACCTCCTAGTGATCAGAGATGGCACTACTGTTTAGAAAAATAAGAGTAACCCCCTTAAATCAGGGCACCTGTGGAAGAAACTGGCGCTCTCACAGGTTGGCTATTAGTCTGATTTGGCACAAAAATATCCTCCAACCAGGAAAGCATAGAGAATGCTAATGCTATCCCCTTCTAGAAATACCTTCTATACGTCCACACATTTCTGACCACCACCACCACCAAATCCTTTACACGTTGTCAATACATACATACACCCCCTGGTCTCTTCCCCTTCCTGTGCCTCCCACCCTCTCAGTATCACTAGGGCAAAGAAGGGGCAGGATTCTGTTCTGCAGGACCTGGAATCCAGGCACCCAACCCAACCTAATTAATTTCCCCTTCAATCCTAACACACATCATCTATCTCCTTGTCCTCAGAGCCAAAAATGTCCAGTCAGAGCTGAGACTCTTAGAGAACCTCATCAAACTAGGTCATCATTCCTCTGATTAAAGAAAACTTCTTAAGTGTCTTCTTTGGCTGAAAAAGGATACAGTCAGCTTGTTGAGAACCTGGTTGGATTTTGCTTTCAATGTCCTCCAGCAAGTTGAAATCTGGTAGCATCAGGTGTCTGTGCACTGTGATGTTCCGATACTGATTCTCGCAAGCAAGGGCATTCTCAGTGCCATCTGTACCAAAAAGGACTAATGCAATTTCATCCTTGCTCTCAGCAAACACCTAGAAGAACATTAGAAGGCTGAAAACCACATAGTACCACCTGGAAGCCGTTCGATACTGTCCTTCAGGGAGTGAGACAGCCATAACTTCCTACAGCAGGTCCCTGGTGCCTCTGTCAACAATAGAGTATTGGGCTGGATGGTCCATGGGACAATGACAATTCCTAGGTGCTAGCAGACTGTTTCATGGACCATAGGCATGAAATTTCATTCAGCAAAATTTAGGGTGGGGGAAGAGTAGGGTGGTAACTGCTCTTGAGCAATTCTAGCAAAATCAGACTCTAATTCTCAATAAAAACTACTGATTATTTGAAAGATTTTAGTCTATCTTTCTGGAACGACTATCCAAGGTTTAGATTTTCCAGAGATTAAAACATTTCTTTGCTGGTTCATATCCCATAGCCCAGAAATTGCACTTATAGGTATACACACCGTAGAGAAATTCTTACATGTGTACATAAGCACACAACGAGCCAGAAAGTTCACTTTATCACTGTTTATGACAAACAGGGCAAAACTGGAAACAAACAAACTATCCATCAACAGGAGAATGCAAAAACACATTGGAGAATATTTATAAGATGGAATATTACCATCCAGTAAAAAAATAAATAAATTTGTACAATGCTTATCAACAGGAATAAATCTCAAAAACATAAGGTTGAGAAAAAAATAAGATGCAAAATTACACGTACCATATAATAACATCACACACACTTTTGAGAGATCCATACAATATGAAATATTATTTATGAATATACTTACAACCAAAAGTATAAAATATGCATAGTGATAACTATGCAAATTCTGAGAAAAAGAGGACTGGAAAATGATACACAAGGGGTTTCCCACTTATCTGTAATATCTTATTTTTTAAGAAAAAAGAAAAAGAAATTAAACAAACGTGAAAGCATTAGAATTATATATTGCTAGACAATGGGAAAACAGATTTTCATTACACTTTTCTCTGCATATGCCTTTTTTTTACAAACTATTTCATAATCAGACAAAAACAGTATCTGACGCATGCAGCAGTCCTGTTCCCACCTACTGATTAAGCTTTTTGCATCAGTGGGGAGAACGCCACATGGGGAAGGATGGAATTCTGTCAATCTCTGTTTTTTGTTTGGCCTGTGAAACGCCCATCCCTTACCAACTCCAGTTACGATCCCTAGTTGTACATGGGGAAACATGTCCAGCACACCCGTGGGACAAGCCAGCCAGGATTCTATCTGCCTCCTGGATAAGAATTCATCTCCAGGCAGGGTAATCTTGCTCAAAAACAAACCCTCAGGAGGGGAGGAAATTCTGATTGCGGCATGAGACTGGCACCAGCCTTCTGATTCACTCAGACTCCCATGGAAGGGGCAGAGCCAAAAAAGAAAAACTAAAAGCATGGTTTCTCTTTTAAAAAAAATCTACACTGCCCCGGGGCACAGCAGCACTACTAGAACACCACCAACACAAATACTATAACCAACAATGGGATTAGAGGCATTCTAGTCTTTGACACACTAGGGACTCCAGGTCATCAGAATTTGTTAAAATCTAGGATGATGGGTGGGAGGTCGCAGTGCCCAGTGGAAAGGACAACACCCACAGGAAACAGCAGAGGGGTCCAGAAGGAACAGCAGTACCCAGGAAATGAAGCCGGACTTCACGACTTAGTAGTTACACCAGGCAGAAAGAGCAGAAATCAACACAAGAGACTACTAGTTCACCCCCTCTCCACTCTGAATGTGAGCTGGCTTTAGTGGCTTGCTTGACTAACAGAGAGCCGTAGACATGACTTTCTGACATTTCTAAAGCTAGGTCATAAAAAGTCACATAAGCAGGTCTCTTAGAATAAGAACTCTTGGGATATTGTTTTTTAGAACCAGGAGGTGCACTGTGAGAATCCCAAGCTACATGGAGTGACCGTGTGTAAGGGTTCTGATGGACCGCCTCAACTGAGTTCACGGCCCCTGGAAGGCATAATTACCAGCCGTGGGACTGAGCCACCTTGAACGTCTGGCTCAGGTTAGCTTTTGGATGACTCAGACCCAGTGACCATCTGAGTGTACCTGCCCAAAAGGCTTGAAGAGAAAAATCACCCAACTGAGCCACCCAGTTATCTCACAGAATCTTGAGAGATGTTTTTTTAAAAGATGTCATTTAAGATACTAACTTTTGGGACAGTACGTCACCAGCAAACGGTAACTAGGATAGGCACAAGGTAGTTGAAGGACTTGTTCAAGAGCATGAGCTCAGCACGTGACATGGCAGAGCAAGGATCCAAACCCACACCATCTGGCTCTAGAGAGT
This sequence comes from Macrotus californicus, assembly GCA_007922815.1. NCBI lineage: Eukaryota > Metazoa > Chordata > Mammalia > Chiroptera > Phyllostomidae > Macrotus > Macrotus californicus. The sequence continues at coordinate 24,921 of VMDR010004248.1, forward strand.
GTACTTTTAAACACGACTTGACGTTGCCTCTTGTTTCTGGTAAAAACTGTAATATTCAGAGGAGGGGCCAAAAACAAGAGAGAAATGCATCAGGCCCTAACGAGAGCTGGACTTACGTGGGAGCATATGTAAGAAAACTCCTCAGATTCCCAAACACTGAGGCTGGACATCTTGCATTACAAGCAGTTAGAACATGAGTTTCAAGCTCAAGGCCAACCTGGCACTTACCTGTCGCTGCACAAACATGGTCATCACCTTCTTTGCTTGTTCAAATGGGGATTCTTCACCAGGAAAGGAGTTACTCATGGTAAAGCCCACATCCATACACAGCACCACAGCTGCCTGGAAACAAAGTCCCAAAGAGTATTTTAAAATTGTTAACAACAGTCATAAAAAAGAAAGAAGAGATGTGTCCTGTGTTTATTTCATCCAGAAAACCTGTACTGACATTTAGGGGATGCATGATAAAGGGAGGGAAAGTGTTCTATTCAGAGAACATGTGTAAGACATATAAATTTTTACTATGGAGAAACTTTAAATAGTCCTAATATTTTCTAAAAGCTAGAAAGTATCTGCCAGGCAGGAGTATGCTCCAGGTAGGTGTTTCTCCTTTGGCATGAGCCTGAGAATAAACCCAGGGGAAGCAGATCTGCAAACAATCTGCAAGCTAGAGCCAAGTCCAGCCCAGTTGTGCCTAAAATACACCTGACAACCTCAGCTGATCTACAGACCCACAAGCATGAGAACAGATGCTTTTTTTGTAAGCCAGATTTGGGGTGTAGTTTGTTATAAAGCATTTTTGTAACAATAGGTGACTACTACAACCTATATGTGGCAATAGGTGACTGCTATAATCTATGTATGCTAAAATAACACCCCACAATTTGAACTGGTTTATAAACTGGATATCTAAAATAAAGACCAAGACACCAAATCTGTTCTAGAAGGGGGGGGGGACCACAAAAACAAATAATACCAGCAAAAATGTCCCATGACAGAGGTATGCAGTGGGCACTAGAAGGGCATACACGAAGGGCATCTATCCAAGGCTGGTAGAGGGGGGATATGAAACTTGGGTGAGTCTTAAAGAATGAGTAGGAGTCAGTCATGTGAACAAGGGGGAGCTGCAGATAGAGGGAACCACATAAATAAAGACACCTGTTCATTAGATAACAATCATGTACACAGGGGACTAAGAAAACAGGGAAAACATAAACTATTCTATAAAAAAGATACCTATAAAATTCTATATTTGGCATCCAAAATTTAACTAAATATGAGTTGGAGGAGACCTGAACGAATAGCAACTAATAATTTCAAAGTGGATTATAAAATGAGTCACTAGTATGACACAGCTACAGAACTATATTCAGAGGATGGATTTTATTCCATCCTCTGAAATATTTCAAGTTGTGTCCATGGCTTATTGAACTCAAGTAAGGGAAAGAAAGGTCTTATGGTAAAACAAAACTGGATTAGCCATCTGGAGACCTGAGATCCACACCCATCTTTATTATCCATGAGTTCTGAGTCCTTGGGGATGTCACTTAACCTCACTGTTAATTCATGGAGGCAGACAGCAGTTGTTTGACTAGATGGGACCTAAGGTCTTTTCCAGAAATAACATTCTTTGACACTGATAGCCTCGCCTGTGCTTTGTACTGATCAGACCACATTTGACAAACTGTGAGTAGTTCTGAGCATCACATCTTATAGAAAGATTATTAAAAGTGAACTTGAAGACACTGGCTGGTGTGGCTCAGTGGATTGAGCGCAGGTGTGCAAACCAAAGCGTCGCCAGTTTGATTCCCAGTCAGGGCACATGCCTGGGTTGCAGGCCAGGTCACCCGTAGGGGGTGCGATAGAGGCAACCACACATTGATGTTTCACTCCCCCTCTTTCTCCCTCCTTTTCCTTCTCTCTAAAAATAAATAAATAAAATCTTTAAAAAAAAAAAACTGAACATGAAATGAGAAAGTTGAAAGCTATAGAAGGATCTGAAAAACATGTGATGTGAGGAATAGTTTGAAAAAAAAATGGATATTTAAGCCAGAGAAGATTTAGGAGAATATCACAGTTCCTCCCAAATATCTGAGAGCTGTGTAATATAAGGATCGGTCTTTGAGAGAGACAATTAGATCAGCAGATGGAAGTTGCAGGGCGATTGGTTTGACTCCATACAAAGAGAAAAAAAACTGTAGAAGTGATCAGTGAAAGAACTAGTTTTCTGAAGCAGTGATTCCCTGACCCTAGAAGTGTTTGAAACAGCTGGATGAGGACCTATCAGGGAAGTTATGCAGTACATGATTCCTAAACTTGGTTATATCTCAGGTAACATATGAAAAAGAAAGACTATTTAAGCTTTCCCCTGGTTTACAAAGAATTAAACTTAATGCATTAATATTAAGAGATTTCTGGAGAAAACAGAATGTTTAGAGAAAAGGTAGGAAAAAACCCCACAAAATTCCCCTGAGAATAATAAAATTTACATCCCAAAGTTTCATTGCCTTGAGCATAAGAATCTCAAAAAATGTAAGAGTCCAAAATATGTTGCTGCATTTATTTTATACTCATTCATAAAAACCACTTTTAAATGAGAAAACTTGAAGCCTTTTGCTAAGAATCAGATATCCCAAAAAATATCCGCAAAGGGTTTCACAGTGTAGAACTTCTCCTAAGGAAACGGAGCAGCCTATGTAGTATTTCAAGCTCCTTTCTGGCAGCAGTAAGGAAACCAGGAAAGACAAACTGGGCTGCATGGCAGCCCGGTTCATTGACACAGCAAAGCAATACAGGCTGTCAGAGTGTTGCTACAAGCCCACCTGCCACCAATAGCTGCTCTACTAAAGCTGAAAAGTTTTCGGCAGTTGAAAAACGAGGTACAAAAGAGGTGAGCAGCAACATATGTTCCTCATTGTTTTAATCAAGATTTCCCAATGGAAAATTGAGGCAACTAAGGATTAGTTGTTTATCTGTATATCCAATGCCTATCATGGGGCCTCGCCTTTGTTTGGGTGGGCAACTCCCTGGAACACATGTCCTTCTGCTGACCCTTCCAGACACTACCCCTCTCTACCTGTATTGAAGAAATCATTTTAAAAAATCAGAATTTTAACATCTGTTGTTAATTGGGGACACTGAAGGTTACAGATTCCTAGCAACATAGAAATGCTCCAGGGCTCTGAAACTAGACCTCCTGGGTTCAGATATGAGTTTCACCACTTCTGGACTGGATGACCTGGGCTAATCGCTTCACATTTTTCCTGCCTCGGCGTTCCCACCTGTAAACTGGGGATAACAGTTTTAGCTTCATAGGCCCGTGAAGATTAAATGAGAGAGGCATAAAGCATTTAGATCTGTGCCCCCCACACAGTAAGCTTTCAATGTGAAATATTATAATAGAGGTAAAATATGACAATTCACAATCAAGTTATTTTACTTACAGACCCTCTCTGAAGTTTTACAAGTTTGTGGGGTAGATGCTTACCATAGCTAACTTCCACTCTCATACTGATTTTAAAAGCCCAGGCTCAGAAGCAATGGAGAAGGGGTTGCAGGGTGACCGACTGGGTAGGGAGGTGGCATAAGGAAGGGATGGAGAAGAAGGGAGAGGATGAGATGGCACAGACGGGGTGGGGGATAGGCGAGGATCAAATCCAAATCCCCAGCTTTTCTCACAACGCATCCCTCGGTCCAGGCCCTCCTTATCTAGCCTGAGACCCACCATGATCTCCCTTCTTTCCCGGCTCCTTGGCACTGCAGAAATCGCAGGATTTCTACTGCGAAACCACACCCTCCATGCTCTACACCGGCAAGGTACAAGCCCACGCGCCCCCACCCCCCTACCTTATGCCCAGATCGCGCCATGTTGCGGCTCAATAGGCGCCTCGGTCGCTTCTTCCGGCTGGGAAACGGCACCGCCGCAATTCAGTTCCAGCGGACTCGGAGCCAGGGAGTCCCGGGCAGATCGGCTTCCCGCGGCGCCTGCGAGGGGCGGGGGAACTGCGCGCCGGCGCTCTGAGCATGCGCGGGTTTTCCGCGCGCCTCCCTGGAACGGAAACGCTTGTGATTTCTGAGTTGCCCAAGTCTCTATCGTTAAATACAAATCACTCATCCGAAAGATTCACTTCCCTCTTCTGCCACTGAGAATCACACCTACAGCGTTTTTGTGTCAGAGCTCTTGCGTTAGATTTCCTTGAGTATGCGTATGAATTCAGAAAATTACTTTTCTAAAAGCTTGGGTTTTTTCTAAAAAGAGGGGATAATGAAACGTCACAGATGCGATAACTTTGGAACCAACTCCTAAGGAAGAGTCATTTTACCTGCAATTAAAAGTGGGAAGGACATTCTTTGGAGAAGAAATGGGATATGTCAAGGCCTTGAGGCATGAAACAGCACCTGCGAGGGATCGCCCCAGTAGTTTGGAGTGTCGACAGCTTGGAAGGGAGAACAAGGGGAGATGTATGTTCTAGAAGTGGCGGCTGTCAATAACAGTGCCCCTTTAAAGGGAAACCGTCCAGCCTGCAGCCCCTGTCCCCTCTGAGGAAGACTTGCTCAGGCTGAACCTTCCACAGAAACAGCTATTTTCTATACCCAAAGGACCCACAAGCTAACGGATGGACAAAGGGTCAAACAACCAACACAGTGTCTGCAAAACCCTGCCCAGACTGGAAAGTCAAAGCCAACCAGACTCTCTCCCCCTTGAAAACTGGACCTGGAAAAGCAGACACTAAAGCTGGAAAGATGTCCCTGAAGGAACTGAAGTTAAAATGCACTGAAGCCAAGAGAGTCAGACATTTTCAGACTAGGCTTGTGGAGCCCAGGAACTTAAGCTTTTGATTCAAACTCAAGGAGTTTTTGGAGAACTCAAATATTATTTTAAAAACTTTTTATTTGACACAGTATAAAATTACTGGAGACTCATCATGGTGAAGAAATTTACATGGTTTTTGTCCATAATTTTATCTTCCCTGTAGTCTCTCCTTTATTGCCTTCTTCCTCCTTCCTCCTCCTCTTTCCTTTTTTTTCTCTTCTCTCTCCCTCCCCCCCTCTCTCACACACCACACACCCTCCAGGACAGGTTTGTTTCCCAGAAGAAATAAGGGATCCTGGTACCTGTGTTTGTTTGCACCTTAGACATCCTTAGGGAGGTCTTTAGAATCACCCACTTCGAGGCACCTAGGCACTTGTGGTGCTGATAATGGAAATAAATTTAAGCACTGCTTCCACTGGCACAAGGCCTCCCAAAATCAAGGGTGAAGAGGCAAATATTACTAGTATGACACTATGTGCGGCTATTCCCTTCTTCCTCCATAACGAAAGCATCCTAGCTTTGTTCATTCCATTTCTCCCTGCCAGTTCAGGATCTGTTTGGATTTGTATGATATGGAGTTGGGTGGAAAGAGGGAGGACAAGAGGTTAATAGGCTATGGCTGGCAGACAAAAAAAAAGGGCATTTTTGGATAGAGATGCGTGGGAGCCATAGTCGCACATGACGAAAACGGATGGGATGAGGAAAAGAGGATGGCATCGTTATTTGGGTGCCCCCCCATAAGCCATGCCTCTCAATTGGGTTGAATTTTCCTTCTACTAGTCTAGGCTTTTACGCACCTGATTAGATAGAGCCCTTCTGAAATGATTTTTTTCATTAGCCACTAGGTGGCGATCCCAGCTAAAGCACGGGCGATGTCAACTTCATCGAGGTGTTCCTTGGACCTCATCCTGACCTCACCCTCTTCCATTCCACTATGTCCCCTTACTTTTGTCCTAATTCTAACTATTTTGGACCTTGGCCATTGGTTTCCCTATCCCCCCCCCCCCAAAATGTAGCAAAGTATTTGCAACTTCCAAATGTAGGCTTAAGTAAATATGAGACCATGGAAACAGTGCACCTAAACGGAATCTCCATAAATTGGTGGTACATGGAAAAAGACATGAAGATACAGATTAAGAGCATTATACATGTAGAGGACAGCCACTGTACTCACCCTTTTTCTGCAAACTGTCGCATTCAAAGTACCACAGTTTGAGGGAAACTCAAAGACAAAGTGAGCACATGTTACTTAGACTTTATTTTTGTTTTCAATTGTTTACATCTCTGCAAAAGCACCAAGTTTATCTTCAAGAATCCTGGACAGAATTTTGATTTTGTCAGACTGAAAGCAGTTATTTAAAAGGGGGTGGGGGTGTCTTCTGAAGATGGATTTCAGCACCGTGCATTAGGCAGATAGCCCTGGGCTTCTGTGGGAGAGCATGCCCAACTAGCCTGGTCTGATTCGCAGTTCCTTCAACTTCTCCCTGAGACACCAATAAGAAATGAGTGCCAGCCATTCTTGTAAGGCTCCAAACCTCTAAAAACTGCTTGACCTGTGATGATTCAACTTAAAAAAATTAGAAATACACCTTTGGGAATGATTTTTTTTTTTTAATTTCAGAATCAGTTCATCTGAATTCATCTGGTTTATACCCCCCCGGGCAGCCAGGAAGTCTTCTCAGCACAGCAAAGATTGTGTTTGTTGTTAAACTCCAGAAAGTTCTCAGTGAGTGAGGTTGTACCAAAAGTCAAGCTCAGAAGAGTGGGCATTTCATCACAGTGTTGTCCTTGAGGCTGGGGCTGATGACACAGTGTCCACTCATAGCATCTGTTCTTCCTGTTTAAGGGTTACTGAACCCTGTTGGGGATCGGAAGGGGGTAAAGTGACAGATGCAATGCAATGCCTCCCTTGAAAGTCTTTAATCTGTAAATAAAATATCACTCATTCCCACCTTCACTACCAGAGAAAACAGGTATGCTACTATTACATAATCGTACTCAACTGTTCACTCTTCCCTTCTAAAAAGCCCTGAAACCACATGAAATTACATTTAATTGCAAAGTACATGAGTTACTAACATCTCTGTATAGCATATACATAGTATATATAGCTAGTACCTATATATAAAATCTGTGTAAGACTTAGACCTAAATAAATAAATAAATAAATAAATCTATATTAGCAGTGTGGGATCTGAATGTATTTAAATAATTACTGGGATTCTTTCTTGCCTACCAAAATAGCTATTCTTCTTTTTCCTCTTAAATTAGCATAACCGCAATATTTAACCTAGCATGTAACTGCCCCAAAGACTACATGTTGCAGCCTCTTTTGCTTATAAGGTCATGTGACTAAGGTCTGGCCACTGGGATTTAAGAAGTGCTGAGCAGGACTTCTGGGAAGTGTCCTTGAGTACAGAGAATGTGCTTCTTTGCCCTTCCCTCGGTTCTGCCAGAAACAGTGAGATGGCCGCAGATGTAATCAGCACTGGGGTGTTGAAGAAAAGGGTGATGGGGGTCCCATCTCACTAATGGTAGGGGAATAACAGAAGCCTGGATCCCAGTGACTCAGCAGGCCCCCTGATGGTCTGTCTCCAGACTTCTTCTGCAGAAGGAATAAACTCTCTTGTTTAAACCACTGGTATTTTGGAATATCAATTATATGCAGCTAAATAACTCTAAGTGATACACACAAATCTTTACTTTCTGATACACTGTGGTAAGCCTGCTTTCTGAATGTTTCACTGCATCTTTATCTATTATTTTATTGGTCCCCCCAGAGCCTCCTTATTCTCCCTGTCACATGCTGCCCTGGATTCCAGGCACCAGTAACACCTTCAAGCTCTTGAAATGATACAAAACCGAGCTCCTTTGTCCTAGAGTAATGGTTGTTTTAGGGCAGGGAGTGAAGAAGAGTTTGTCCATTGGATGAGCAACTTTTGTATAAATTGCTTTTCTGTCCCCTGCCCTCTTAGAACCATCAAGATGGTAGGGCAGATCACTGTGGGCTGGAATTTTCCAGAACTCTGAGAAGGGGGTAGGGGTATAATTTAAAGAAAGACTCTTCTGCAATTGGAAAATGAGATACAGGCTACTGGGACCAGAGGAGGAAGTTAACTACTGGGAGTTTAGACAGTGGACGTTTCTACTTCCTGGGCGGGGTCCTTGGTGGAGAGATTGCCTGAAATATTGTCAGATTCAAGCAACTCCACAATGCTGTAAGGAGAACACTCCTCCAGACCCAGCTTGCTGCAAAGCCAGCCACAGAAGCCTTTCTCCATGTCCCGGGCAGCTTGCCACCATGCTCCCCAAGACCACGAGAGCTGAACCACAGCAGCATAGAGGCCCAGCGAAGAGGCCATGGCCATGATGAGCACTGGATAGAAGAGAATGAGGCAAGGGCAACATGAGATCTTGTGCCAGAAGGTCCTCTCCTCATTGTACACGAGGAAGATGTTGTACCAAGTGATAGTGCCATAGTAGAAAGAGACCACAAAAGAGAGGATAAAAACCACAGGCAGGCAGACCAGAGTCCAGAGGACCACGTGGGGCCCACGGTCTGCTGCCATCTGGCAGATCTTTGTGCCTTCAGGTGTTGCTTCCTTCAATGACTCCTTAGGCTTGGTCAATTCCTGCAGCTCCTTCTCTGTCAATGTGACATGGATGTCCACCATCTGCCCCTTCTTCTTCCCTCGTGTGATGGTCCCAGTTAATGTGACATAGCGGCTGTCCAAAGGCATGTTCCACATACCTGCAGGGCATGAAAGAGGTAAAGTCCAGATGAGAAGAGTGGGCGTTTCATCAGTGTTGTCCTTGAGGCTGGGGCTGATGACATAGTGTCCACTCATAGCATCTGGCATGGTACTGGAGTCAGTGATTCAGTGATGGACTGAATGGGTCCCTCAGGAGGGTGACCACTAGTAGTATTATTCCCACAGTGAACTCTGGTCCACATTGGTAAAACTGTGAAGCAGGTTAAGCTTGTTTTTGTGTTCTCTCTCTACTTTTCTGGGCCTCAGTTTTGACATGATCTCTGGGATATGGAGGAATGGGAGGAACTTCTTTACTATAGACACCATTTCATAGTGATCTTGTTTCTAGTTTACAAGTACTGTAAAAATATTGCTTATGAGTACCACCTACTGTGTATGAAGATTGTGCTATGTGAGTATTATGCTGATGGGCAACCCAGCCCCCTTCCCTTCTCTATGCTGCCCTGAGAGGGGGCGTCCTTACAAGCCTGTGGACATCCCAGTCCTCACGTCCAAGCTCTGTACACACACACAACACCAAGTATCACCCACCACCAACAACGACAACCACCAAACTGTCATCCTTTGGCTACCCTGGAATTGAGGTTGGAGACACCGAAACAAGGAAGTCTGTGGTCCTTAGCACTGGTATATGAAATGTAGTCTACAAGTGAAGGAGGTGGGGAGAGCACAAGCTTTGAGTTGGCATGTCCCCTAGGTCCCACTAGACTCCTTGTCTCATGGTTGGAAGAGGAATAGAACAGAGCCATCTAAAGAGCAGGGCCCAGGATGGTGGCAGGGACTCTGATTGCCCAGATAAAAGGGTTGTACTGTACCCCAGGAACCTAATGGTTTCAGTCTCCCTCATCTCAATAAATGACACCAGCATCTGTCCTCTCTGTTGTTCCTGTCCAAATGTCAGGAGTCACTGTTTACTCCTGTTTCTCACTTCCTGTCTCCAATCCATCGGTGAACTCCTGACTGCAGTGTGAATCCAGCCTCTCTTCTCTATCTCTCCTGCTGTCACCCTCATCCCAGTGCTATTGTGGCAGCAGGAGACAACAGTCTCCCATCAGCTTCAATTCTTACTCCTTGTAACCCATTCTTTATAGAGAAGCCAGAGTGCTTTATAAAAAAATATAAATAACACATCTCTCTCTTGCCTAAGTCCTCCATTGATGTCCCTTGCACTTATAACAAATCCCAAACTCCTTACTATGACTGCCATGGTTCAACACGATCCCACCATACCTCCCTTTCTGATCTCTCAGCATCCCTGGTCCTCTGCACTCCTTAATAGAAATAACTCCATTCCAGAAACAGGCAATAGTGTTTCCACCTTAGGTTCTTTGCCTTCACTGCTCTCTCCCATCTAAAAACTCTGCCCAAGGTCTTTTCATGGATTGCTCCTTCATGTCATTCAGATCAGCTCTAACACCACAGCCTCAGAGAGGCCTTGCATGGCCATGCAATCTCCCCCCACCCTCCACAAGTTACTTATCTTCGCCTCACCATGACTTATAGTCTTGGGAATTCGAACCACTACTTGAAATGATCTTTTATTTGCTGATTTGCTCACTGTCTGTCTTCCCCTTAGTGCAAGGTCAACTGCATGAGAGCAGAAATGTTGCTTGTTCACTGTGCGCATATGTCTTAGAGATCAATCCATCTCTGCAAATAGACCTACCTCGTCCATTTATTGCTGCACAGTGATGCTCAATACAGACACTCCACAACTTCATTAGCAGCAACAGACATTCTTATACACACCTTATGCACAGGGCATAAGTTGCATGGGATAGATACTGAGAATTTTCAGGACATAGGCTATGCATATTTTTAATCTTGAATTTAGTAAAAATTGACCATTTTCCCAATGAAGTGGTTAAAGCAGATTCCACTTCCATGTGAGATGTATGAGCATATGTTTACTTCCTCCTGTTGATGTTAGCATATTTCACCAATTTTTGGCCTTCGTAAATGTGAGGGAATACTATAACTCATTGTTATAATTTGCATTTTCCTGATTATTATAAAAGTCAACTATTACCGTCTCTTTATCTTACATGTATTAAGCAATTAGCACAGTATGCTTGTATTACTAATTTTTGTGTATAAATCAGTCTCTTTTATTACACTAGGAGTTCTGAAAGGGCAGAGAGCTTCCCCATATGACCTAGAAGAGAACATAATAGATGTTCATTAAATACTGTTAATTCATTGAATGAAGACTGCAACATGGTGAGAAGAAATGTATCAACCAGAAGAAATAGGTCAGTGATCAAATGCCTTTCTGTCTTCTGGAGGACCCTCATTTGGTTTCCTTCCCATGGCTTTTAGCAAGTGGCCCCAGAGAGACACTTACCATCATCAGCAGGGTAGTCGAGGAAGTCCTCTCCTTCCTCCTCTTTAGGCTGGTCTCCTCCTTCTGACTCCCCAGGCTCCTCATCCATTTTCTCATTGTCTGACCGGTAGATGATGATGGAGTCTGGGCGGAACTCCTTCTTCTTCTTTTTCCTGCTGCCCATTGTGTGTTCCCCATCCAGGGCCAGGGCAGCAGCCATGGCCCTCCTCAGAGAGCCCTGGTGGGGGCTTGGGAGCTGGCTCTGGCTTCCCACTGATGCCGGCTCTTCCATCCTAGTCCTCACGTCTAGTTATTCCTTGTGAAGAGCCCAATTTGCTTGAGCAAATTTACAATCCACACATCACAGAGCTTCTTTCTGAATGAGATTATGCAAAGATGTCTCAACATTGAGTTCAACTTGAAAGATAGGAAAATAAAGCCATCAACAAAGAGGGAATGGGGTGACTTGGAAAGTAGTTTGGGAAAGGATCCTCAATTTTGATCCTCAAAGGGAGTCTTCGCCTCCCTTTACTTCCCATAATACTTTATTGCTGCATTTTGAGTGCTGCAGAAATACTTTTATAAGAATGAACTGTTGTGAATAAGATTTTATGTGTTACAATATGTTTATCATTTATACAAACGTAATATTATGTAGAATAATACCCCATCAATCTAGCCAAGTATAAGAAAATTGGGTGAGGAAGCCTTACAGACGAATGGGGGTTAAGAACCACTCTTACTCCCACCACAGATGGAGACTCAGATGGCTGCAACCAGTACTGCGGGCTCCTGGCTACTAAGTCATACATTGCAAGTATATACCCAAATGAATGAAAGCAACTTTCAGTGAGGCGCCCAAAGGTGGCACAACTTCGCCAACCACATATCCCCTGGTATTCTATAAAGGACAACTGTTTGCTGCGTTCTTGTTGGTCCAAAATCCCAGGAGATTCCCGAGATACGTCCTATCACATGCTGGAAAACCAGTGGAGAGGATGCACACTTTCCACTTTTAACATTTTCTTTTTGTTTACCAGATTAAGAGAGGGGTGTTATAATATTTTAGAAATCAGGATCTGTCTTATACTTCCTCATGTCCAGTGGAAAGTCCCAGGGCTCAACATATAGTAGATACTTCGTGTATATTTGTTGACCTGATAGGACAGAGGAGAAGGGAAAATGCATATCTAAAAATAAGATGTGAACAACTGTAAAGAGAGGAAGGCTTCTTTATCTCTCCCAAGTTTGGATATTTTATTATCCTGTTAGTTTTTTATCTGGGAAACAGGTTCTGAACATTTCTCCTTCCTTTTAGATTCCATAAGACAGAGGGTAAAAAGAATTTCCCCCATTTCTAAGACTTTAATCTTTAGAATTAAGAGAAGAGAAAGTATAGGGAAACATCTATGTGGAATGCCCAATGTAGCCCAGCCCTATTCTGAAAACAGAAAGATGCGTGTTCGGCACACAGGAAGCAAACCCACGGATCGGTTCTCTCGTGGAGAATCAGGCCTGCATTGTTCCTAGGCTGAGTTGAAACTTGCTCTTGCTAAAAAAAACTCCCTCACAGAGAAGGCAGCAGAGGTTTATTGCCCTAAACCTGTCAAGTATGGGCGTAACCAGTTCAGCCACTTTTCCCCTTTACATTTGCAGATGATCTTTCTCTTTGAAGTGATTAGCAACATTCTTTCCTTTGTTATCTATAAAAGGTAACCACCTAAAGTGACCTGTGCATAGTAAAGGAGGACCATCCTTGATGTAATGTACCTAGAAGGTCAATAAAAGCCTGTACCTAGAAGGTCAATAAAAGTGTCTCACTGAGAGAGCACCCAGGCCAGCCCTCTCTTTCTCACTTAGAGAATGGCTGTGCTGTCCCTTTTTCTCCACTGGATTTCTTTAGTCTGTGTGAATTTGTTTGTCATTTGCAGGAGCCATAGGATAAACATCCACAACACACAGACCCATGGGACGGAGTCCGCCATCAAGAAAGGACTTTGCTCTTTCTCTGGAAGATAGGCTTCACTCAGCCTCCACCTCCACACCCAGTTCAAAGATGGTCAATGAATGAGATACGGCAGTTAACCTCACTATATCATTAGCTTGGGATTCTCAGTCATCCTATGGAGGAAAATAGGTTTTAAAGAACATACTCGAGCTCTAAATCTCATGCTTAATACAACTGGTTTTAAGCCATTCTTGAAGATAACTTTCCATAATTATAAATTCATCCATCACTTTTTCCATCCACATGGTTCACTTTGGTCTAACGGCCATCATCTCTTACCTATGGTTCTAAAAAGTGTTTATCTTCTGCCTTCTACTCCTGCTGCCTTCCAACCAACTCTCCACTCACTAGTTAGAAAGATCTTTTGAAAACATTAATAAAATCATGCCATTTTCTGCTCAAAACCCCCTAGAGACATCCCACTGTTATGGAATAAAATCCACGTGGATTTGACCATTTTTCTCATATTACCTCCAATGCTCAGTCACACTGGCTGCTTATGTATTCCTCAAGAACACCAAATGCCTTCCCTTTTGAAGTCTTCTTAAATGCTGTCTGGCTTGGCTGGTATGCTGCTCCACCCCTGCCCCTTCACATGGCCATAGCTTTTGTATCCCCTAAGTCTCAGTTCAAAAGTCACCTCCCCCAAGATTTTCCTGACACCAAACCTAAAACAGGTTCCCTGCTTTGCCTTTCATTACGCCTTGTCATAACGGCCCATTTCCTGTATAAGACTTATCAACATATGTACTTAAGTTTTACTTATGATTTTACTTGTTTGTTGTCTATCTCCTCTACTGGACTATAGGCTCTACAAAGTGGTACCATACTAGTAGGTTTTCAAAAATATTTTAAGTGAGTATATTAATGATTTGAGGAGGGGAGTGACATGGTAGCAATTAAGGATTAGCCTGATTTTGTCAAAGACTGGGACTGAGGAAAAGTTTAATAAAGAAACATTAATAAGATTCTTTATAATTAATGAGCTCAGTTGTGACACAATTGTTAAGGGCTACACCTATATCTATTTTCTTCTTTAATAATGGAGGGTTTTAGCTGGTCACATGACTTCCTTGGTAAAGATAACATTTCCCAGGATTCCTTGCTGATAATTGGGATCCAGACTAGTCCTTGGCCAATGGGATATGAGTAAAACTGATGTGTGCAACTTCCACATCTGCACCTCTCCTTCCTCTTTTCACCTTCTTCAGGGCTGGAATGTGAACTTGATGAGCCATCTTGAGCCATGCAGACAAGAGAAAACCAGTACAGATGGCAGAGGGATGAGAAAGAAGGAATCAGAGCCATCATAATAGCCATAAACCCTCTTCCTTTGAGTGTAATAGGAGAAAAAATACCTATCTATTTTGTTTTAAGCCAGGGTTATTTCAGTCTCTTAATGCAGCCATACAGAAATGTTTCCCAATACACTGGGATTGTCCAAGGTTATTTTATATCCCAACCCCTCTGTTGTGCTCCAATTCATCAGCCCTGAGGCATAAGAAGTTGTGATATGCATTCCTGAGTCAGAGCATAAAATAGCAAAAAGGACACCACATTGATGCTGGCTCAAGCCTCACCAGAATCCACTGGAGAGCTCAATATCCTATATGCTACTATTATGGATTGAATATTTGTGTCATTCCAAAATTCGTATGTTGAAATCTTAACTCCCAATGTGATGGCATTAGGAGGTAGAGTCTTTGGGAGGTGACTAGGTTAGGAGAGTGTAGCACTCATGAATGAGATCAGTAGTGCCCTTATTAAAGAAATTCCTGAGAGCTTCCTTGTTCTCTCTGCCATGTGAGGTCACAGCAAGAAGCCAGCTGCCTGTGAACCAGGATGGTATCTATTAATCAGGCTCTCAACAGACCCTAGACCTGCCATCAACTTGATCTTGGACCTCTCAGGCTTCAAACTGTGAGAAAAAAATTTTTGTTATACAAGCTACCCAGTACATGGTGTTTTTATTGTAGAAGCCTGAACAGATTGAGACAGAGACTATTTTCTGCTTATAAAGAGATGGCCAACAGTATACCAACAGGGGAATCAGAACACCACAAATGAGCATTCCTTCCCAGCTATAGTGATGAAGGGTTAAAGGGACTTTGAGAATTCTCCCTGTTTATGCCTGAGCTGTGACCTTCACTGAAAAAGTAAAATACACTGCTGTCTCCCAGGGAGAACTGGCCCTTCTCCCCAGAAGATTAGTACCTTTTGACCTTTAGCTGTTCCCTTGGGAGAACTAAGGGTTAGTTAGTCAAAATCATACATGGCCCTTGGCACATAGCTATGTTTGTCTAAAACATATTTAAGCATAGCCCCCAAAGTGAGACTTTGGAATCCCACCCAAGGGAAGGACGCTTTACTCGGAACTGTGCCCAGATGAAGCCCAACCACTGCTGCCTCTTGGGATTCCCCAGCATCTGTGTTCAGGTATAGGTGATTTCCTGCCTGGTGATATATGCTCTTGATTCTTGCTTTTCTTTTTGCTCTCGCTTAATAAAGTGCTTAACTATTTACCTTTGGATCTTTATTGTCTGCAAATCCGAACCTCCAAATTACATGGCCACGATCTCATACGTGCCCCTCAACGGCACAAGTGCCTTTGTTGGGCTAAGCCATCAGCAGAAACTCTGGTTACTACTCCCTGCTGGCCAGTTGTCATTCACTCACTCGTCACTAACCCCCATCAATTAGTTACTCAGTCCTACCCTCACCTCCGCAGTGGTGGTTTACTGCTGGTTCACAGACTTCTCACATTCAGGCAGGATTTCCCTGGAGTTGGCTCACAATTCTGTGCTCCCAGGTGGTCACCGGAGTAGATCTAATCCAGTGCCTTCTCCAAAATCATCCAGATACACTCAGCAGAACTGTGAACTTCGTGGGTAGAGAAGCCAGGAAGCTTTGAAGCCTCTGCCCTTATAGTCACTGCAGAGACACAAGTAACATACATGAAGCATGGCTGAAAAAATGCTACAAAGTGTCAGTGACACCCAGCCTTAACATCTGGACACAATAAGGAATGGCGGGGGCTATGGTAAACAGGAGCTCAGGTCTCATCTTAAATAGGCAGTTACTGTACCCCTCTCTTCCACCACCAATGCCTACTGTTCAGTCAACTGCTTTCACAGAGAAATGCAGGTCCATTTGGCTTGGGATGTCTGAAACGTCATGTGAAAATTCCTAGTTTTAATGGTTGCAATTAGTGCGAATTAGATAAATTACCAAGTGGACAACCCACCACAACAAAACACAAATGGGCTGCCATTTTGCCACCTTTTCCTTATAAAGCTTCCAAATCAGGGTGGCCTACTACAGTGGTTTAAGAAAAATCAGGATTTGACTCTTTGCACTTTGACCCATATCAACACATCTTCCTCTTCCAAGGAACCTGATGTGGGGCTGGGAAGGTGGAGTATCGTCACTTTCAAGTAAACTTCCCACTACAGTGTGAACTGTGTCTCCTTCCAGCCTGCCATTCTTTCAATTCCTCTCTGATTGTGCATGTGTCGACCAAAGGGCCACCTATGACCTGTCTTGGGTGGCCAGATTCTCCCAATAGTACCTTGATTTACCACTATTAGATATACTAGGCCAACTAGGAAAATACAATGCTTGTCATTTTACCATTGCATTGCAATGCTTATCAAAATTACCTTTAACCTCTCTCAGGAGACAGTCTCACCAATGTAAAAATGAAGGGAATTTGGCTTAGACAAGGGTCAGGTCACTGGGACGACGATGGAACAGCAACTTAAAAACTCCCAGCCTCCAGCTAGGTGCTTTGAATTGGCTGTGAGCACAGTCAGGCTGTGTGCAACCTGTTATTTTGTGGCCCTGTGACAATATTTCTCTTGTCATTGTCGAACTACTTGGTTCTAAAAGGCTCTCACACTGAGACAGGTTCATCATCTAGGAAGGATCTGACCACCTCTATAAAGAAAATAGTTCCTGGCCGCAAAGATGGTGGGTTACAAGGCGCTTGAGCATCTCCTTATTGTAAGATCTGACCTTTTTGCTTATTGTCTTACCTCTCATGGCAGCTTTCCACCTTCCACTCCTGTCCCCAACATACATACATGCTGGGATGTAAACTCCAAAACGCAGGGACACCTAAATATCCTGTCCACTGTACTGTATCCCCCATGCCTTGACTAGTACCCAGCCCATGGCAGGTGCACAATAAATATTGGCTGAATATTGTGAATTGGTTAAGAGTCTTATTTGTGCAGGCTGGGCTCTTATTTCAAGGAGGGGTGGGACTAGAGGCCTCACTGACATTTCTTCCATACTGCAGAGATTCTGCGAGTCTGAATGTTGAGAATCCCACAGGCCCCCTATAGGTCCGAGCCAACAGCTGCTTTGCAGTGGGAGAAAATGAAGTTGCCAGGCAGATGGGGCAGGGGAGGGTGAGAAGATGGGTGAGCAAGGGAATCTCAGAAGATGAAGGGAGTTAGTGCTAATGGGGGATGATAGGGTGGGAGTGTGGAAGGACCATGGCCGTGACGATATGTTTTTCTCCAGGACAAAGTGGGCAGTGATGCAGAGTGCAGAGAAGGGCAGCATTTGATTCACTGAAGAAGCAGTCAGTGCAACATGACATGGTTGCCCTGAGAAGAGATGGCTCAACCAGGAGCCAGTGAAAATCTGGAAACGAAGAGCCTCCAAGAGGCAGAACTACTGCTGGGCCTCCAGGCCTGAAGGGGTTAGCAGACTTTCAAACCTCGGCTGGGGTTGGAGGCAGAGACGACATGCTTCTTTATTTTTAGCAGAAGATCTCTCAAGGAGACCCCATCTCTCTTAATCACAGGCTCTCTTAGGACTGCGAAAAACAGCTTTCTGATTGCTCATGCTGCAGCTTCCTTGCTGTTGAGCAACGGCTGCTCGTCATCCTCAGCAGTCAAAACTAGCTTGAAGCCAGTCCGGTCACCTTTTCATTGGAGGACTGCAGAGTCCCTTTCTCAGTCCCCTTGGCCACCACAGAGAGGCTATGCTACAGTCAGGCCCACATGGACCCACCCAGGCAGAGCTCCGTGAATGCACAGGTCCAACACGGTCACAAACCACATTTAACTGTGTCTTTATAAAATTATCTTAAAAGAAACTTAAAGTGTTCCTTCTTCCCAAGAAAGCAAGCATGGAATTTTCTGGAATAAGAAACTCCTCAGAACCTAATCAATATTTCTCTTCCTGTTAAAAAATATATTTTTGTCATTGGGATTAAGGCACCAGAATTATAGTTTTCTGCAACAATACTTTGAACTTTACTATATAAATTTATTTCTTTGTTATAGAGATGATGGTGAATTTTAAAAAATTCAGTCATAACTGCATAACTGACTTAATAGTAGATGTGAGCGATTCCTAGATAATCCAGCAAATGGAAAGGGGAAGAACTTTCTTCCCTTTTGTGATGAGTGTCTATCAGAACCTGTGAGCAACAAAGACTGAGGGGCAAGGGTGTCTTAAAGGAGGTCAGAGAAGGGCAGGGGATGGAGGTACAGGAAGGGAGATGTCTGCTTCCACTCTCAACCACTTCCAGCTTGCTTTGTGAATAACGAGGTGGTGGGCCCAACCAAAGAAAATGGCATTTGTTTGCTTTTACATTATTTTAATGCCCAGCAGGGGTAAATGCAGCAGTCTGACAACAGGCAGAAATAGCATCCTGTTAAGACCTCAGCACCTGACACGGTTCCTAGATCTGGCCAGTCCAGGTGTCATCTCACTCTGGTGGGTTGACAGAACCATGCAAGATGAACAATAGGAAGGAGAATGTGAATAATAAGTCACTGTGATTGGGTACCCAAACACGGATGAGAGTTTCCCCCCTTCCGCAGCGGACTGGCTCCCCCGAATAAGACACGAACTGGGGACTAGGTTCTCTCTCTCACACATACACCTTCTGATGCGTTCTTGCAGGAAGCTTGCAAGGAAACCTCCTCTTTTAGATTCATGGATTCATGCAGCCTGGGTGAAACGGATCAGATCTCGAACCTGGTAAGAGTGGCTTCTTCCCTACATCCCTGAGAGGGAGATGAGGTAGAGATGGGCTCGAATTTATTTGTGAAAGCAGTTACCTTGCGTCTGTGAACTGCAACGGTACCCTACTCCCCCACCCCCACGACCCTCCCCAGGGTCCCTTCCGGAGGAGGGAAGGATCCAGAAGCGCACTTCTTCCCCTCCGCGGAGCCAGCTCCTTCTCTTCTGCCGCACACAGCATCTGGGGCCAGAGCGTCACCCGACGCCGGCGGGTGCAGCAAGGATCCCAAGCTGCAGCCTCTCTGTCCCCACATGCCCTGGAGATTTAATTTTAATTAACCGTGAGAGCTATAGCACTGCGGATTGCATTTTTCAAAATAGCCCACACTCCCGCCTTTTGTCTGCTTCCCTTCCGCCACCCAAGCCCAACAACCCTTTGGTATGGAAATTATAGGAACAAAAACCAACAAAAAATCGAACGAGGAGTCTCACCTACACGTGCCGGGGACAGCGACTGGCTGGGGATGCCGCCGTCGCGGGGGAGGGGTCTTTCAGAGGATGGGAGGATGGAAAGCCGCGGTGGCGGGCGGGGCGGGGCGGGGCCTCGACGGTCACGTGGCCGCTCAGGCCGGCCCACGGCCGCGGTCCCTGTAACTCAGGACAGAGGTTGGCCTGTCCTGAGAGCCTTGAGACGCGCAGTGGTTATGGGTGTTTGGGCCAAGGGTAAGAGCTGCCTGGCGGCCGGCTTGCTGCGGAATAACGTGGCCATCGTCACCGGCGGGGGCACGGGCATCGGAAAGGCAATCACGAAGGAGCTCCTGCAGCTGGGTAGGTGAACAGGCCTGGGCTGGCGGACCCGGATTGTGGATCGGGCGGGTGGGGGAGGGTGGGTGGATTGCGGTGGAGCCACCTGCTTGTGTGACGGGATTGGGAGCCCGCCCGCACTAGGCCGGGTTGGAAAAGTGTGGAGTTGCAAAGCAAAGAGGGGTAGACGTGGGCGAAAGATGAAAAGGTAAAATCGTGATTGATTTAAAAGACAGTGTAAGGAGATTTTAAAGGTACATGAAGAAAAGCGTTTACAATATACGACAAATATATGATATGAAGAGCTCTCACAAATAAGGAAGGAAAAGATCGAACACACTGATAGAAAAATTGGCCTATGATATGGACCAGATGTACCAAAGGAAGAACTAGAGATAGGCAGTAAGTAATTGAGAAAACAATCAACTTCATTGGTAATAAAACAACGATAAGATCTCATTGTTTTTCTAAAAAAATTTTAAAACATCGAAGAAGATGAAAGTGTTGGTGATGCCGTGAAAAGGCTGGCAGGATTGCAAATTATTACAAGCTTCCAAGAGGACAATTTGAAAAAAAAGAATCCTAAAGTTTTAACAATTTTCATGCTCCCTTCCATGACCTAGTGATTTCTCAGGAATTTAAGGAAACAATCAGAGACAAGAACAGATTAATATACAAGGATATGTAGTGTCGAGTAGGGAAACATTGGAAATAACCTACATATTCATTATGAGGGAAATAGTTAAATCAATAACAATGGAGTATTAGGTTGCTATTGAAGACTTGCTGGAGAGAAATGCATACCTTATAATTGAAAAAAGCAGGATTCTAAACAAAATATAGCTTTGCAGTTTGTTTGTTAATGAAAAATACAGTATCATGTAGAAAAAGATTGAAAGGAAGTTTATAGCATTGTTAACAACAACTAGCTTTTAGGGAAGTAATTTGAATTATGGGGGTTAGACTCTCTTCATTTTGAACATTGTTTATGAACATGCAAACTGCCTTTGCTTACCATGGTGTTTCTAATGCCTGTCACATAGTATGAACTGAAATAGGAAAGTAAAAAATGAAAATACTGTCAATGTAAGAAACTTTCAAACCTGTGGAGAATGTTTGTGAATTTACTTGAGCCAAACTGACCATAATTTGCTGGGAAGCCAAACTTCAATAAGTTGAGAGAATGCTCGGAAGAATGGCAGTTTTGAACCTTATTTTATACATTACAATCAGAGGAAGAGACATAAGGGGGTTACATGAAATCCATTGGCGATAGATTAGGGGGCCAGGGAGAGAGCAAAGCAGGAAAATCTCTGGGATTAGATAAAAAATAAAATGGAGAGACACCTACTTCTTTTACATTGGTGGGTATACATACCATAGTTAACAATGAACATTTACAGTACGTAGAGATGGCGTGTGGGAGAACAAGATAACAATGAGGGGCTCTCATGGTCTCTGGTTCGGTGATGATGAACTCCTTTAGCTCTTTCTTGTCTGGAAAGGTTTTTATCTTTCCTTTGATTCTAAAAGATAGCTTTGCTGGGTAGAGTAATCTTGGTTGTAGGTCCTGGCTTTTCATCACTTTGAGTATTTCATGCCAATCCCTCTAGCCTGCAAAGTTTCTATTGAAAAATTAGCTGACAGTCTTATGGGAGCTACCTTGTAGGTAACTAATACTTTTCTCTTGATGCTTTTAAGATTCTCTCTCTGTCTTTAACCTTTGCCATTTTAAATATGATGTATCTTGGTGTGTTCCTCTTTGGGTTCACATCGTTTGGGACTCTCTGTGCTTCCTGGATTTGTATGTCTACTTTCTTCACCAAGTAAGGGAAATTTTGTGTCTTTATTTTTTCAAATAGGTTTTCAATTTCATTTTCTCTCTCTTCCCCTTCCAGCACCCCCATGATGTGAATATTGGTATCCTTGAAGTTTTTCCCAGAGGCTCCTTATATTGCCCTTATTGTTTTTTGGATTCTTTTTTCTTCTTGTTGTTCTGATTGAGTGTTTTTTGCTTCCATATATTGCAAATCACTGATTTGATTCTCACTTTCATCCATTCTACTGTTGATTCTCTGTAAATTATTCTGCATTTCAGTTAGTGTATTCTTCATTTCTGACTGGTACTTTTTTGTGGTTTCCATGCCCTTTTTTATGCTGTTGCAATTCTCATTAAATTTACTGACCATCCTTATAACCAGTGTTTTCAACTCTCCATCTAGTATATTGCTTGTCTCTATTTTGTTTATTTCTTCCTGTGGTGTTGTGTTCTGTTCTTTCATTTGGGCCGTGGTTTTTTGTCTCTTCATCTTGGCAGCCTCCCTGTTTTTGTTTGTATGGATTAGGTAGAGCTGCTATGACTCCCTGGCTTGGAAGAGTGGCTTAATATAGTAAGTGTCTTGTAGGTTCCAATGGCACAGCCTTTCCTATCACCTAGGCTGGGTACTTGAGGTTCCCCCCGCCCCATGTGGGCTGTGTACACCATCCTCTTGTAGTTGAGCCTTGATTGCTGTTGGCAGGTCAATTTGAGGCATTTACCCAGGCTGATCAGTTGCAAGGACTGGTTGTGACCACTGACCACCAACCTCTGACCACTGAGGAGGATCAGCTGTGCAGGGGCCCACTCCACAGAGCAGGACTTACTTCAGCAAGGTTCTGGTGTCCACTGAGTCCTCCCCTTGAGAGTGTTGCTTGTGGAGATGGTTGGGTGGTGGTGCTCCTATGTGTTCTGTAGCTGTCCACTAGGTGCGTGGGCTTTGGGAACTCCTGGGAGAGGTCAGCCATGGTCAGCCATGACCTGTACTCTTACTGGGGCCACCCAGTGTAAGCTATAAAGCAATCTGCAGTTGTCTGCTACTTGTGCTGGGTTGGGAGGTGCCCAAGCAAGTTCTGGCTTGGCACCAAGCTAGGCTGAACCTAGGCTAGCTGTTGCTAGTCCCAGGCCTGGGTCCACTAAGCAATAGGCAGGAGGCATGCTGAGGTCAGATGCTGCTTGTTTGAGAGCATTTAGGAAAATCTGAGGCATGAGCCAAAACAAGCCATTTGGAAACAATATACAAATAATTTTCACAGTGCCTTTCTAAGCTTTAATTTTTTTATGCTAGAATTAATGGCTACTTCCTGAAAGTTGTTATAAGCCCAAATTGGACAAGTAAATTGTTAGCCAGTTCTCTTTCTAATGAGAAGGCTACTATTTTTTGACGTGAATTAGAAGTTGAACTTTTAGGACTTCCGACCAAGATGGAGGCATAGGTAGATACACTGTGCCTCCTTGCACAAGAAAAAGAAGGACAACAAATTTAAAAACAAAAAATCAAAACTGACAGAAAATCGAACTGTATGGAAGTCCGACAACCAAGGAGTTAAAGAAGAAATATTTATCCAGAGCAGTAGGAGGGGCAGAGATGGGCAGCTCGAGAGGACTGGCCGCAAGGCAGCGGCTGGTGGAACTGGTGAGGTGGCAGCTGGTGGAGTGGGTGCTCCCACATTTGTGTGTGGATAAACCAGGAGGAACAACTAGGTAGCGAGACAGACTACACAACCCAGGGTTCCAGTGCAGGGAAATAAAGTCTCAAAACCTCTGACTGAAAAAACCTGTGGGGATTGAGGCAGCGGGAGAAACTCCCAGCATCACAAGAGAGTTTGTAGGACAGATCCACAGGGTCCTAGAATGTACACAAACCCACCTACCCAGGAATCAGCACCAGAAGGGCCCAATATGCTTGTGGGTAGTGGAGGAAGTGACTGAAAGCCACCTGAGAGCTGAGCAAGTGGCGTTGTTCCCTCCTGGACCCCTCTCCCATTTATAGGTATTTGCCCCACCCTGGCGAATACCTAAGGCTCCACTCCTCACTATGTAACAGGTGTGCCAAGACAAAAAAAAAAAAGGCCCAAATGAGAGAACAGATCAAAGCTCCTGAAGAAATAAAACTAAGCAATGAAGAGATAGCCAACCTATCAGATGCACAGTTCAAAACACTGGTGATCAGGATGCTCACAGAATTGGTTGAGTATGGTCACAAAATAGAGGGAAAAGTGAAGGCTATGAAAAGTGAAATAAAAGAAAATGTATAGGGAACCAACAGTGATGGGAAGGAAACTGGAACTCAAATCAATGGTTTGAACCAGAAGGAAGAAATAAAAATCCAACCAGAACAAAATGAAGAAACAAGAATTCAAAAAAGTGAGGAGAGGCTTAGGAACCTCCAGGAAAACTTTACACGTTCCAACATCCGAATCATAGGGGAGCCAGAAAGAGAAGAGGAAGAGCAAGAAATCGAAAACTTCTTTGAACAAATAATGAAGGAGAACTTCCCCAATCTGGCAAAGGAAATAGACTTCCAGGAAGTCCAGGAAGCTCAGAGAGTCCCAAAGAAGTTAGATCCAAGGAGGAACACACCAAGGCACATCATAATGACATTACCCAAGATTAAAGAGAGGGAGAGAATCTTAAAAGCAGCAAGAGAAAAGGAGACAGTAACCTACAAAGGAGTGCCCATCAGACTGTCAGCTGATTTCTCAAAAGAAACCTTACAGACAAGAAGGGGCTGGCAAGAAGTATTCCAAGTCATGAAAGGCAAGGACCTACATCCAAGATTACTTGGATCCAGCAAAGCTATTATTTAGAGTAGAAGGGCAGATAAAGTGATTTCCAGATAAGGTCAAGTTAAAGGAGTTCATCATCACCCCGCCCTTATTATATGTAATGTTAAAGAGACTTATCTAAGAAATAGAAGAAGATCAAAAATAGGAACAGTAAAATGACAACAAACTCACAGTTATTAACAACAGAAACAAAAACAAAGTAAACAAACAACTAGAACAGGAACAGAATCACAGAAATGGAGATCACAAAGAGGGTTCTCATCAGGGGAGTGGGTGGGGAGAGAGGGGGAAAATGTACAGGGAATAAGAAGCATAAATGGTAGGTAGAAAATAGGAGGAGGTTAGGAATAGTATAGGAAATGTAGAAGCCAAAGAGTTTATATGTATAACTCATGGACATGAACTGAGGGGGTGGGGGGATGCGGGTAGGAGGGGGTGTGCAGGGTAGAGGGGAATAAAGGGGGGAAAATGCAACAACTGTAATAAATAATCAAATATATTAAAAAAATAAAGATCTTTAAAAAAAAGAAGTTGAACTTTTAGACATGTTTTTAAAATGCTGATTATTGTGTCGTCTTACACAACCAAATGATCTTGACTGCTCCTTTTTCTGAAAGAATGTTAAAAGTCCCACCTCACAAGAGCAGAATATAATGAAAAGGACTGGAACCTCTTTGTTAGATAGATGCTGTTAGACAAGGCGTGATGATTCCATCAAGGAATACCTAAGTTATTCAAGTTGAATTCAAGTGACTTCCTCTTCTTTGTCCTTGAGTTAATCACTCTATGTCTGTGACTTCAGCAGAAGTTAGGTACAGTGGATAAAATTAAAGTAAAAAATCATGAGGCAAGACAGTACTTTTTTCTTGTTCTAGTGACTAAGCTTGTTATAGTCTCAACCTATCAATAACCAATTTTGAGTTTGGACCAGCCTTTGTGGTTATTATTATTGTTACAAGATGCCCTTCAGTAATAGCATGCTTATTGGTTTTAGAAAGAGGGGAAGGGAGGTAGAGAGAGAGAGAGAGAAACATCAATTCAAGAGAGAAACATCGATTGGTATCTTCCATATGCACGCAGCCAGGGAATGAACCCACAACTCAGGCTTGTGCCTTGACCAGGAATTGAACTGGCGACCTTTCAGTGTGTAGGTGTGCCATTAAGGGGCATTTGTGAGTTTGTGGCCACTTAATTTGGAGGTTCGGATTAGCAGACAATAAAAACCCCAAGTCAAATGTGAGTAACTAAGCACTTTATTAAGCGAGAGCAAAGCAAAGTAAGAATCAAGATCATTTATTACCAGATGGGAGTTCACCAACACCCAAACATAGATGCTGGGGAATCCTGGAGACAGCATTCCAGGTCCCACTGGGAAAGTTCGAGCAAAGTGTCCTTCTCTCTGGTAGGATTCCAAAGTCTCACTTTCAAGGCTGTGGTTAAATATGTTTTAGACAAAAGTGGCTATGTTCCAAGGGCCTTGTGTGACCTGGCTAACCAACAGGTCCCTCTGGGAGAAGGGTCAGTTCTCCTTGAAGAAACAGTTAAATATTAAAAGTACTCATCTACTAGGGAGAAGGGTCAGTTCTCCCTGGGAAAGAGCACACCTATATTTTATTCCTACAATAAAGCTCATGACTCGGGCATAAACAAGGAGGATTCTCGATGTCCCTTTAACCTGTCAGTAGGACAGTGCCCCCCATCTGAGCCCTGTGGGCCAGGGCAAAGCTTAGTATTTTCATTTAAGGAAAATACTGGTGGAAGCATCAATATCCCCATGGGCAGCTATTCCTCTTTTAATTCCGTTTACATCCATTCTAATTTCACTTGCAGTGTTAGTTTTTCTTTCTTTGAGTACTCTGGGATCAGCCATACCCTTCCTTCTTTTGTCTTTGTCTTTCAATCACTCCTTTTTGCAAAATGTCACATGGGTTTATCATTGAGAGACAAGGAGACACCACAACTGCGTATTTTGCTGTCTGTGTGTGACCTGAAGTTAGATGCAGAGCAACCAATGACTGACAGACACTGAAAGAAGTGACATGATTAGTCATTGATCATGATGTGCATCTCTTATTCTCATGGTGATTTGTGGATTGAAGAGCTAGCAGTGAGGTTTGCATATCATGCAATTTCTCTCGGTTAGCACACCATGGTAACGGCAATTTGAACCATATTGGTGGGGGACTGGTGTTATTAAGTAAGCTAAAGGAACTGAGATTGGAGTCTAGTACAGCTGAGCAGAACAAGGACCGCCTGTCCTTACATTTCTCCCCTCCTGGCTGTCATGCTGTTCTCATGTATTTTACTTTTATGTATATTGTAAACATCACAGTCCATTGTCATCATTTTTACTTTAAACAATCACCACTCTTTGAAAATATTTTAATAGAAACCAGAAAAGTCTTTATATTTATTACCATAATTGCCATTTCTGGTTCTCTCCTGTAGATTTAGGCTTCCATTTGGTAGTATTGTCTTTCTAACTCGAAGGACTTCCTCTCGTTCTTTTTGGAGTGCAGGTCTGGTTTAATGACGTCTTCTAGCTATTATTTATGAGAACAAGTCTTTATTTTGCCATCATTTTTGAAAGCTATTTTCACTGGGTCAAGATGTCCAGATGCGTAAACCCCACCCCACCCACCTTTGCACGGAAGTACTCTTGTAGCTGAGCCCCTTATAATTTTAATGCCCCTACTATTTTTGACAGCTAGAATTAAATAATTTAATTCTTAATTAGGATTTAGGTATAGGCTTTAACTAAATGTTTCAATTGCTTTCATTGTTACATAGCTAATAGTTAAAGACTAAGAAAATATTTATAGTCATGTTCTGATGGACTGCCTGTAAAACAAATTTTAGAAATGTTTAAAAGACACTTTCCTTTTCCTGCCCAAGTAGCTCAGTTAGAGCGTTGTCCTGATACACCATGATTGCCGGTTCAATCCGCTGTTAGGGTACATACAAGAATCAACCAATGAATGCATAAATACATAGAACAACAAATTGATGTTTCTCTCTCTTTCTCCCTTCCTCTCTTTCTCTAAAATCAATCAACAAAATTTTTTTAAAAGATACTTTGCTTGAGATAATAGGAAAATAATAGGTATTTAAGCATAAAACAGTGATAGCAAAAACAATGATGATAGTTACAAGGTATCTAGTTTCTGCTTTTTGCTCTTAAAGATAAGGTCACTGACACACAATTAAGAGATATTTCATTGAGTCTTGGTTTTTCACCCCAGGACCTCTTGTGCTCTCAGTATAATTTTGTGTTGCTAGTACACTATTTGCCAAGCAAGAGAAGATAACTCCAGGGTCATAAGGTGTCTGATACAAAACCATGTTGTCTGTGACTAAAGAAACTTGGACTTACCTCTCAGTTCTCTGAAACTCCTCCTCCCTTGCTCCCTCACCACATAAAAACTCCCTACTTTTGCTTTTTGAGAGGCCCTGCTCTTCTGCCCCTTGCTTTGGCCAGTTCAGGTAAACCTCTCTCTCTATCCAGGCACTGCTGTCTCAATATTTGGGCCACTAGCACACCAGGTACATGAACCTCAATTTTGGTGGGTCATTCAGCAACACTTTCCAGGAAGTCCATTGTCTTCTGGCTTGCATTGTTTCAGAGAAAAAGTGTTCTTTTTTGTCTCTTTTGTTCTGTACTTAATGTGTTCTTTTTCTCTGGCGTTTAATTTTTTTCTCTTCAGTCGTGTCTCATATCACTAGTGTCCTTTCTGGGTGTGTTTTTAATAATTGACTTTTCTCCTCATTATGGCTTGTATTTTTTGCTCCTTTGTGTGCCTGGTTGCTTTTGTTGCATGCCATGCATTTCGAATATTGCCTTATAGGTGACTTGTTCTTTCTATATTCTTATAAATATTCTTGAGCTTTGTGCTGTGATGCAGTTGATTTACTTGGAAACAGTTTGATACTTTAAAAAGAGGATGGTTTAATGTTAATCATTGACTTGAATAGTCTTTAGGACTCATTTTGCTGCATTCCTGAGGCCTTAGCCTTCTGAGTACATTACTCCATTCCCCCGGGGAAGGCTTTTCCTGGTGGGAACACTATTTCCAGTGCTGTGTAAATGCCAGGGTGTCTTCCGTCTGCTCATTTTGGGTCACTTATTCCCCTGGCTCAAATAGGTTCCTTACTGACCTGCTCTGATCTGTGTGCCGCTAAAGACTTGAGGAAATCTCTGTAGAATTCTGGAGCGCTCCGTCTCTCTCTGTATCTCTTTTCCTTCTGTGACCTGTGTAATCTAGTCATCTTGGTCACCCCAGACTTCTAGCTTCATCTCTTCCACCCAGGACGCTGCTGGACTCTGAATAGGTAGGTGCCTTCTCCTTGCTGCAGATAATCACTGTCTCCAGGCAGCAGCTGGAATAATCATAGAGCTCACTCTGCTTGTGTCCACTCTCTGAGATTACTATCCAATGCTGCCTCATGTCCAATGCCTGTTTTTAATATAGTTTGTCCAGATTTTTAGTGGTTTGGGGCTGGAGAATACACTGAGTTCCTGTTATTCCATCTAGACCAGAAGCAGAAGTCCTAATTCATCTTTTTTACAGGAACACATGAAATATTTGCTAAACATTATTTTTTGAGGAATTTGGGCAACAAATGAAAGCATATTTACTTGTTCATTCGCTGTGTTCTCCTCAGGCTGTAATGTGGTCATTGCATCCCGTAAGTTTGACGTATTAAAATCTACTGCAGATGAACTGAAGACCAGCCTGCTTCTCACCCACCAGTCTCAAATCACTCCTATAAGATGTAACATCCGAAATGAAGAGGAGGTAATGGAAATATATCTATATTATTATTCCTTTTAAATTTATAATAGTGGTTTCTAAACCTGACCATGCTTCAGGTTTTCCTGTGTTAGCGATCTGAGATGAAATTCACGAGAAACAGAGCCTTGGAAGGAGATTCTTCTCATAATGATTTACTGAGTACGTCACCTCATGAGAAGGAGAGAAGGGAAGCAAAATTATAAATTTAGCTTTATGATCTGTGGGTATGGTAGTGTTCAGAGTTACCATCCACAGTGAGAGATTATAAACTCTCCTGGAGCAAACCATCAGTCCAAGTAGCAAATTAGGGTTATTAACCAATTTACTTTCAATGTTTTTCTTTAGGTAAATAATTTGGTCAAATCTACCTTGGATATTCATGGTAAGATTAATTTTTTGGTAAACAATGGAGGAGGCCAGTTCATGTCTCCTGCTGAACACATCAGGTCAAAGGGATGGAACGCTGTGGTTGAGACCAACCTGTCGGGCACCTTCTACATGTGCAAAGCAGGCAAGTGTGATCAGTAACCCCAAGTTCAATGTGTCTTTGTTTAAAGATCAAAGACAACCCTGAAAGAGAAAATGTTAGGGGCTCAGAAGGCTCCATGTCATCAACATTTACTCACACGTAGCACAGGATTTTAAATGGCTATATTTCTGGATAGTAATTTGGCATTGTTTATAAAATATGGATACCCTTTGATCTTATGATTTTATTTTTAGGAATTTATTATGAGAAAATTATTAAGGATCTGTACAAAGATATTGCTACAAAATTGTTCATAAAATCAAGAAAACTAAGACACTTACATTGTTTTCAAGAGGTAAATCTGTTAAATCTGTTATAAGGACCTGTTAATTCAGTAAGGTCTTTAGGAAGAATACCAGACAAAGTCCACATTCTTTCAACAACTGATTAGCATGACATAGTCTTTGGATTACAGATTGTGTTTCAATCATTGAAATGTTTATACTACCTAAAGCAATCTATAGATTTAATGTAATTCCTATCAAAATACCAATGGCATATTTCACAGAACTAGAGCAAATAATCCAGAGTTTATACGGAACCACAGAAGACCCTGAATACCCACAACAATTTTGAGAAGAGAACAAAGTTGTTTTTATGTTCTTATAAAGTAGGTTTTATGTTACCTGATGTCAAACTATACTGTAAGTCTATCGTAATCAAAACAGGGTAGTGCTAGCATAAAGACATAGATCAATTTTAGAGAGCCCAGAAATAAATCCACACCTATATGGTCAATTAATATTGAGAGAGGGAGGCAAGAACATACAATAGGGTAAAGATAGTCTAATTAATAAATTATGTTGGGAAAATTGGACAGGTACATGCAGAAAAGTGAAACTAGACTACCTAAATGTAAGGCTCAAAAGCATAAAAATCCTAGAGGAAATCATAGGCAGTGAAATGTCAGACATTTCTCTTAGCAATATTTTTTTCTAATATATCTTCTTGGATAAGAGAAACAAAAGAAAAAATAAACAAGTGGAAATACATCAAACTAAAAAGTTTTTGCACAGCAAAGGAACCATCAATGAAATGAGAAGACAATGTACTAAATGGAAGAACATATTCGCCAGTGATACATTTGATAAGATCTTAATATCCAAAATTTATAAAGAACTTAAACAACTCAACATCAAAAAAGCAAACAATCCAATTAAAAAATGGTCCCAGGACCTGAACAGACATTTCTCCAAAGAGGACATACAGCAGGCCAATAGACATATGAAAACATGCTTAACGTCACTAAACATCAGAGAAATTCAAACTAAAGCCACCATGAAATATCACCTTACACTTGTCGTAATGGCCATCTATCATCCGTAAATCAACAAATAAGTATTGGCGAGGATGTGGAGAAAAGGAAACCCTCGTGGAGTATTGGTGGGAATGCAGACTGGTGCACCACTGTGGAAAAAGTATGGAGTTGCCTCAGAAAATTAAAGATGGATCTGCTTTATGACCTAGGAATTCTACTTCTGGCAGTTATCTGAAGAAACCCAGAACACTAATTTGAAAGAATATATGCACCCCTATATTCTTTGCAGAGTTATTTACAATATTCAAGCAATGGAAGCCTCCCAAGTACCCACTAATAGACTAGTGGTTAAAAAAGCACTGGTACATATATACAACAGGGTATTACTCAACCATAAAAAAAAGAAAATTTACCTTTTGCATTATCATGGATGGACCTAGACTGTATTATGCTAAATGTAATAAGTCAGTGAGAGAAAGACAAATAGTATATGATTTTACTTATATGTAGACTCTAAAGAACAAAAATAATTGAACAAAATTGAAAAAGACTTCTAGACACAGAGAACAGACTGATGGTTGCCAATGAGGAGGGAAGTTGGAACTGGGGGAAAAGGGTAAAGGATTAAGAATTACAGAATAGTTGTTATACAATAGTCATGGTATGTCAAGTACATCGCAGGGACTACCGTTAGTCATACTGTAATCAGTATGTATGGTACTGGGTAAGTACTTGACATACAGGGGAAACCCTGTGCAAGGCATGTGATTGTCTGAGCACTGTGCTGTAGACCTGAGACTAATACAAAATAATATTGAGTGTAAAGTGTAATGGAAAAAAAAAAGGTTATGTCACATTGGCAGTGATATTAAACTCCTGATGTTGGGTTAACTCAGAGGTTTTCTTATAAACTCTCCAAGACATTTTTATGATACACAACTAGAACAAGTATAATTCTGACCCCAGGGATCTTTAACATGGGGTAGGCTGTATATTGGTAGTATCTCTAAGTCACAACTCTTTTACTAAGGGTGTCCAACCTTTTGGTGTCTCTGGGTCACACATTAAGTACACCAACACTAATGAAAACAAAAAAGGTTCATATTGTTTAAAGTAAATTTACAGTTTTGTGTTGGGCCCCATTGTTAGCCATCCTGAGCCACATGTCGCCCATGGGTTGGACAGTTCTGTGACATTCCCAGGGTTAATTTTTATCTAACTAGCAATATGAAGCTCTGTATCAGTTGTAATACAGGCTTAGCTTCTCTTGTGTAAAGACCTAGGAAAAAACCAGGAGATTAAATAAGTCAGTGAAATGGCTCAGAGCAGGCCTCCGCAGTATGTGCTAATTTAGCATGCGTATTAGCCAGGGGGTGGGTTTGGCTCAGAGGGGCACAAAGTAACTTTTTGGGGGTGGTAGAAATGTTTTAAAACTGGATTTTGTTGATGGTTGCACAATTCTATATATTTTTTAATTATTAAATTGAATACAAGGTAGATGAATTTTATGATATATAAATTGTACCTAAGCCAGGCTTTTTATTTAAAAATGTAAATTTAAATTTAAAATGTATCACAAAAGCAGTATGCTGGAATAGGGGATCAGAGAAAAGTAAGGAAGCTGTCTAACATGATTGTCATTTGCCTGTCCCTGCAGTTTACAACAGCTGGATGAAAGAGCATGGAGGGTCTATTGTCAACATCACCATGCTTAGTAAAAACGGATTTCCAGGAGCTGCGTAAGCATTTTTATGTATTTTTTTCTTGTATGTCAAAGTTTCAGAAATAGCCAAAGTAAATCATTAAATCACCGAAATAGGAGTTGGTAAAAATTTACTCACACCAAAAAGACTTAGCACACTGGGAGCACTCCAGCCAAAACACAGAATGAGGCTCAGAGATATTTTGCTGTAAAGCAGCTTATACAGTGATAAAGCAGTGACTGTTTATTCTTCGTACTGATTGGTTATAGTATTTGAATTTTAAGTGGTTGCCTCACATGCACCAAGATTATTAATCCTTTAATGACTTATGATCTCATTACTTAGTGTTTCACTTATTTGAACTTTAAAAATACAGTTCTGATGAGTTTCAAGGTGGTGGCAGAGTAGGTGGATTTTGAATGCACCTCCTCCAAGGACCAAACTGGAAATACAACTAAATTTGGTTCCTGTCACCCTGAAAATCCAACTAAACACTTGCTGAAGAGGAATCTTATAACCAAGGATTTGTAGAAGAAGCCATGAGACTGATAGGAGGGGCAGTGACGTGAAACGGGCTGTCCCCACTCTCACAGACAGGCAGGAGCTAAGGTGCTGGAGGGATTACTCAGCTATGGGTGGTTGCCCCTGAGAAGTGGAGGCATAAACCCCAAGCCAGGCTCTTCAGCCCAGAGCACCAGAGCCAAAAACAGGCATGCACATAGCAGCCCACTGTGAAAAGCAGCAGGATTTCTGTTTCCAAGGAGATGTGGAGTCTGCTGAAGTCATAGGCATACTCTTAAAGGGCGAATGCACAAAATTTTGTTTGCAGCCTTTCATCCTGGGCGCTGGCCAAGGGAAGGTGGTACAGACTAGAGTTGCTTGAGGAGAGTTTAGAGATTGTGACTCTGGGGGGCAGCCATGGGGATCCAGGTGCTGAGTCATATTCAGATACCCCAGTAGCCATTTTCCCTGGGAGGAGCAATCTCCTCCAAGCAGCATCAGCCCAGAAGGAAGCAATTACCCCACCTTGTGGAACCCCTCACTCCCCACTAGGTAGATCTTAAGCCTGGCTGAGGAGTCTGCAGCATAGGCCAAGGTGTAGAAGTCTAGGCAGATTCAGGGGGTGTCATACACTGGAAGGAATAAGAAGAGGTTATATGAAGCAGAGGATTGAATCAATGATTTGGAAGAAGAGGTAGGAAAAAACACCCAATCACAGCAGCAAAAAAAAAAAAAAAAAAAAAAAAAGAATGAAAAAGAATGAGGATTGTTTAAGGGAACATTGGGACAGCATGAAGCCTAATAACATCTACATCATAGGGATACCAAGAAGGGAAGAGAGAGAGCAAGGGATCAAGAACTTATTTGAAGAATAATTACTGAAAACTTCCCTACCTGGGTGAAGACACATCAGTCCAGGAACACAGAGATTCCCAAACAAGGTGAACCCTAAGAGGCCCACACCCAGACACATCATAATTAAAATGGGAAAGGTTAGAAGAAAAGAATGAATCTTAAAAACAGCCAGAGAGAAGCAGTTATTTACATACAAGACTGTCATATGATCTCTCAATGGAAACATTTCAGGCCAAGAGGAATTGTCATGAAATACTCAAAGTGATGATAAAATATTACAACCAAGAATACTTTACCCAGTGAGCCTGTCATTTAAAGCTGAAGGAGAAATAAAGAGCTGCTCAGACAAGAAAAAAAAGCTAAAAGAGTTTGTTGCTACCAAATCAGCATCACAAGAAATGTTAAACCCGCAGAAATCATGGCTGATCTGAGAAAAACAAACTCTTTTCTCAAGTATTGTTTCATATATCAGGTGAATAGGTTCAAGGTCATGACTTACTGCGCATTTGTATGTGACTAATGTTAAGCCATGATTTTTAAGCTGTCACTTTGGTTATAACACGTTTCACGGGTATGTGATATTCAACAGTAAATTGTATCTGAAAGGTACCACAAACTCTGAAATCAATGTTGGTGTAGTGGTTTTGTTTTTTTTGTTTTTCCATGAACTTCATAGTCAGTGTTGTGGTTTTTTTAATTTACCGTTGAAAATGGGTGGTAAAATCTATGGATTCAATAATCCAAGAGCTATTGAAGAACTTTAGCAAATGCTACTGGAGTCCAATGATGAGAATAATAGAATTGAATGAGAAAATGAAAGTGATTTAGAAGATGGAAGATTATGTGGCGTTCGTTCAGAAGATTTGGATACCAAGCAAGGTATTTCTAGTGAAGAAAATGAAGATGAATTAGACATGAAATTGTTGGGAAAGGATAAAGAATTGAAATGGAGGAAAAATCTAATAAGAAGACAGATTAGTAAACAGCTGCAGAATATTTTGTGCCATCTTCTGTTAGTTTGACCAAACACAAAAAACGCCAAGACAGAACTTGACACTTGGAACTGTTTTATCACAAATGATATTTTAGATCTAATTTTACTATGTACAAATAAATACATTGACTCTATCTTGATCTGGTTTTCATGAGAAAGTGATACTAAATGAATCAGACAAAACCAAACTGAAAGCATTTTGGGGCCTCTTATATCTAGCTGGTTTATATGGCAATCATGGGCTAAATTTGCAGTATTTTTGAGCTACAGATGGTACTGGGATTGACCTTTTTAGACCTAAGTTATCTTTTTGGAGATTTAGATTTATTAATAATTGTAACAGGTTTGATGACAAGCTGAAAGTGGTCAAATTAGTGACTGTGAGAGTCGTTTTCTCTGCATTTGTAGAAATTGTAAATTATGTTATTCTATGGGATAGAATTTAACAATGGACAAAATGTTATCTGGCTTTAGAGGCAAGTGTGGGTTTAGAAAATAATTCCATCCAAGCCCAGTAAATATGCTCTCAATTTTTTTTCTATGTCAGTTTAGAAGTATTTTACACAGGAAATCTTGAAATATATGCCAGTGAAGACCTCAAAGGTCCTTACTTGATGAGCAATGAAACAACAGACGTACTCAAGACACTTACAGAGCCCATGTGCTCATCAGGACCTAAAATTACAGCAGATAACTGGTTTGCTGATACAAATCTTATCTCTGACAGAAAAAGCAGTGACTTCCATATGTAGGTGCTGTTTGTTTGAATGAACTCCAACGACCCCCTGAATTTGTGTCTTCTAAATACAGGCCTGGAAAATCCAACTTATTTGCTTTTGGTGCAGATTGTACACTTGTATCTCATATACATAAAGGGAAAAAATATAATTTTAGTTTTGAGTATGCATTTTGATGTCATAAATTTAGATTCGCAAAAGCCTGACATAATAGAATGTTACAACCTGTAATTGAACAATAATAAAAAAAAGAAAATGTTGATTTTTAAAATTTTTTTAAAAAAAGAACTCACATGACTCCACACCAGGAACACAAACAATCTAATTAGAAAGTGGGCAAGGGACCTGAACAGACACTTCTCCAAGGAGGACATACTGAGGGCTCATAGACACATGAAAGGATGCTCAGCATCACTAGCCATCAAAGAGATGCAAATTAAAACCACAATGAGATAGCACTTCACACTAGTCAGAATGGCCATCATTATTAAATCAACAAAGAACAAGTGCTGGCGAGGTTGTGGAGAAAAGGAAAACCGATTGCACTGTTGGTAGGAATGCAGACTGGTGCAGCCACTGTGAAAAACAGTATTGAATTTCCTCAAAAAATTAAAAATGGAATTGCATTTTTACCTGGCAATTCCACTGCTGGGATTATACCCTAAGAATCCTGAAACACCAATTCAAAAGAACCTATGCACACCAATGTTCATAGCAGCGCAATTCACAATAGCCAAGTGCTGGGAAGAGCCTAAGTGCCAATCAGTAAATAAGTGGATCAAAAAACTGTGGTACATTTACATAGTGGAATTCTACGCAGCAGAGAGAAAGAAGGAGATCCTACCCTTTGCAACAGCATGGATGGAACTAGAGAGCATTATGCTAAGTGAAATAAGCCAGGTAGTAAAAGACAAATACCATATGATCTCAGCTATAAGTGGAACTTAATCAACAAAACAAACAAGTGGTCAAAACAAAACAAGAGACATGGAAATAAAGAACAAATGACAGTAACCAGAGGAGCGGGGAGGAGGGGGTTAACGGGGGGAAAAAGGGGAAGGGTCAAGTCAAGGAACTTATATAAAGGACCCATGAACAAAGACAATGGGGAAAGGGGAGGATTGATTGTGGGAGGTGGGGGCGGGGGGTTGGAGTGGTGATGGGGTGGAAATAGGGACAACTATAATTGAACAACAATTTTAAAAAACGGATGTTACAGCCAAACGAAGTCAGGGGTTGACATGTGGACCAAATGATAGGTACATATAATGTGGCTAGAAACACCAGAAGATGGCCTGTGGTTATATTCTACACAATTTTGAATATTGCAGGAATAAACGCTCAGACTATTCACATGCTGAACAGCAATGTAAAAATAAGGCACAGAATATTTATTAGAAATCTCATGACACAGTTAATTTCAGAACACATAAAAAGGCGTTCAGAAATCTCTAGGTGCGCATAAGCCTTTATACCCGAAATTTTATCAATTTCAAACACAAATTGAAGGAAATTCTAATGACAACATAGATGTTGTTCCCTCAACCATAGAAAGAGAGAAAGATGTGCTATGCATCCAAAACAAGTCACTTATCAAAATATTTTTGTAAGTGTTACGTATTTATGCC
>VMDR010004249.1:0-62226 GCA_007922815.1 Macrotus californicus
TGTTTAGAACTACATTGGGATAAATGGACGAATCACCAGCATAGTGGGAGATTTCATTACATCTCTTCATAATTATTTGTAGGTCAAGTTGACAAATTAGGAGATATATAAGATTGTGAAAAAATAATAAGCTTAACCTAATTAACATAGAGGTATTTTTTTTTAGGATTTATTTATTTTATTTTTAGAGAGAGGGGAAGGGAGGGAGAAAGAGAGGGAAAGAAACATCAGTGTGTGGTTTCCTCTCACATGCCCCCTACCAGGGACCTGGCCCGCAACCCAGGCATGTGCCCTGACTGGGAATTGAACCAGCAACCCTTTGGTTCGCAGGCTCATGCTCAATCCACTGAGCTACACTAACCAGGGCTGAATGTAGAGTTTTTTGCAAGCATAAATTACAGAATTGATCAACTAGATCAGTGATTTTCAACTGGTGTGCTACAAGAATTTTCAAAACATGTAGTACATAACTATTTAGTCAGGGGCACTGACCTCTTTTACCTTAGATTGTCAAATTAAAAAATTATACCTTTTTTTTTGTTAGATTGGCAAAAAGTATATTTCTTGGTGTGCTGCTTGCTGCAGAATTTTAGTAATTTGTTTATGTGTGCCATGAGATGACAAAAGTTGAAAATCACTGAACTAGACCATGGTGAAAGCCATGAGTGATGTATTGTGCTACAACTTCACAAAGGCCACGGTGTTGCTAGGTGATAGATGTTTTTCAGCTTCATTATAATCTTTTTTTAAAAAATATTTTATTTACTTATTTTTTAGAGAGAGAGAAAAGAGGGAGAGAAACATCACGGTGTGGTTGCCTCTCATGTGCCCCTCCACGGGGGACCTGGCCCGCAACCCAGGCATGTGCCCCAACTGGGAATTGAACCAGCAACCCTTTAGTTCACAGGCTGGCACTCAATCCACTGAGCCAACCAGCCAGGGCTCAGCTTCATTGTAATCTTATGGAACCATCACTGTACATTTGATCCATTGTTTACCAAAACGTCCTTATGTGACACATGAAACAACTCAAGTCATCACACACTGGAGTATCATACAAGTCAAAATAAATGAAAAATAAAGTATGTTCTGACATGGATGAGCTTTGAAAACATTATGCTAAGTGAAATAAGTCAGACACAAAAAGAAAAACACTGCCTGATTTTACTTATGTGAGCTACCCAGAATAGGCATATTTGTAGAGACAAAGTAGGATAGTGGTTACCAGGGTCAAGGGAGAGGGATGTTGGGAGGTAATTGTTTAATGAGTAGAGTTTCAGTTTGGGATGATGAAAAAGTTCTGGAGGTGGATGGACAGTGGTATTGGTGTACAACATTATGAACGTTCTTAATGTCACTGATTTGCACACCTAAAAATGGTAAGTTTTATGTTTCATATATATGTGTATATATATGCACACACAGTTTACCACAATAAAATTTTTTAAAGAACTGAAGTGACAGTACAGTAAAAATTATTTTAGTGAAACAATTGCTAAAGTTACATATAACATACCTGCTTTAAAAAAATTAAAAACAGCCAAACCACTCACACACAGACACTTTTTAGGATTCCATTTTGATGCACTAAAATGCACAAAAAGAAAGGGGAGAAAAGCAAAACTTAGGGTTCAGCATGATTGTTGGGGGCAGTCCAGGGAAATGGGGTGAGCAGTATTGTGGTTGTCACAGCCCTAGTTGGTGGGGGCTGCACTACTAAAAGAATCAAAAGTGGGTCAGGTGTGGATGAACAAGGAGAGCACGTCTCGAAGGGAAGGACTGAGGTTGATTCTGTGCCCTTGAGGTGTCGAGGGAAATGCTAAGTGGGGGTGTAAGAGCTCTTCTGAGTTTGAAATCTTGACTCCGGCAATTTATGAATTGTGTGTTCTTTGGTGAATAACAACCTTATGCTTTGCTTGCCTTATCTGTAAAATAAAGAAAATACTACCTACGTCATAGGGTTATTTTAACATTAAGTGGGTTAATATATGTGCCTGGTACAGAGTAATCTAAGTCTTTGCCATTTGTTTTGATTATCTAATGTTATGTAATAAACCATCCAACAATTTAGTGAGTTAAAGCAGCAGCTGTTTTATTTATTTCTTACAATTCTGTGGGCTGCTTGGTTTTTCTGCTGGTTTCATTTGTGGTCTGTCATTGAGCCGTAGACAGGTGTCACTTGGGGCTGACATGTCCAAAGATGTGTATTGCTTTTTGAGGGGAGGTATGCCTGGAAGGCTGGGGCTCTCAGATGGACATATGACCTCTCCACACATCCTTTCTTTTTTTTAACTAAATTTATTGGTGTGACATCCACATGTCCTTTTTGTGGGGTCTCCAGTAGAGTAGCCAGATTTCAGGGGCTTCCACAAGCGTGGAAATGAAGCTGCCAGGCCTGGAGTGGGGGCATTATTGTTCTGTTGTGACTAGAAAAAAAGATTCTGAGATGTTCTAAATCAGAGCTGCCCAGCCTTTTGGCGTCTGGGCCACACTGGAAGAAGACTTGCCTTGGGCCACGCATTAAATACACAAACACTAACGAAAACTGATGAGCAAAAGAAAGGATTTATATAAATTTACAAATTTGTCTTGGGCCACATTCTTAGCCATCCTGGGCCGCATGTGGCCCGCAGGTTGGACACTTGAAATTGCGGCTGCGGGAGAATGAGAGAGAACAGTTAGCCTGTTAATAGCTGTGGACCAGCTATGAGAAAAGACTCTCACATTCCTGTGTATCTGTTGGAATTTAGGATTAATTTCTAGTTGGCTATTTCTGTGATTATCCAAAAGGGAATAGCCAGGCACCATAGAACCCCAGGAGCCTCCTCATCTTATTTACACGTGAACTTTCCAGTCTGCTACCCACAGCTAATCCATAGGAGCTGACACTTCTTGCTGACTCTGAGCCTGTCCCAGAGCTGGCTCTGTTTCATCTTCTCCCACCCCCTTTGTCTATAGCTAATGTAGATTTTTTTAGAATGGCTTACATCTCTCTCCCCGCCACTTGGTCCACTTGACACTCAACAACACTCAACAGCACCAGGACAGTAGAAATGTTGCCTTTTCACCTAGCCATACTGCTGATGGTTCAGGCTTCATGCCTCAGGACCTGGTCTTTCTTGCTGTCCATGGTCTAATCCTTTCTTTTACAAAATACTTTCCCCCTTGAAAGTTAAAAAACAATTTTTTTAACATTTGCATTCTACTGATTAACTTATGTCACAGAGCCAGTTGGTAGATATGGTTTATTAGGGACCATTTTTGGAAATCATCCACACTATTATTAATATTTGTATCTACCATGTTGCTGTACCATGTATTTTGTTATTTTAGACACTGT
The DNA here is from genome assembly GCA_007922815.1 of Macrotus californicus. Classification (NCBI taxonomy): domain Eukaryota; kingdom Metazoa; phylum Chordata; class Mammalia; order Chiroptera; family Phyllostomidae; genus Macrotus; species Macrotus californicus. The sequence goes on from VMDR010004249.1 coordinate 3,341, forward strand.
GGGTATATTAATGAATAAATAAATACAAATCCCTCCTCACTTGTAGCTTGTATCTTAAGTGATAAATAATTAAAATGTGTAGTGTGTTGGTTGGTAACAAGGACAGTGAAGAAAAATAATGCAGGAAGAGATAGAGAACACTGGGTGCCAGGAGTTGCAGTTTTAAAAATGGGGAGTCATGGAAAACTGACAGCTGAGCAAAAACAAAAGGGGGACGTTAGGCACTAGAGGGGCAAGGGTGGAAGTGACGTAGGAGAGAGGCATGAGAACTACATAAATTAAAGTCAGGAGCCTGCTATGTGCTACCTGACACAGGCAGGCAAGAAGACCAGAGGGAGCCCCCAGAACAAAGACAATTCCTGCAAAGATTAATTAATACCTTATTGGTTACCCATACCATAAAAGGAAAACAGACTGCGAAATATACCTTAATCCTACTGTTTTTTTCGACCCTCTATTTCTGTCTACCGGTTGGTAACTTTCCATAGAACCTACAGACGGCTCAACTTACAGAGATGGCTGTGGGTCTTTTTTCTTTCTCTTTTTTTTGGAGAGTTTACTCTGTGAAGTGGCTTTTCTTGCTTATCCTCTCTACTCAATAAACTTGCTTCTGTTTTAACCTCTTGTCTGGCTCAAGTCTTGAACTCTTTCCAGCTCCTGTGTGAAGCTGAGAACCTTCTTGGCTCCATCTCAAGTTTTCCCTAGGGACTTGCCCCTCCAGCATCAGAAGCAAGAGAACTTTTAAAAGGCCAGTGCAGGTAGGAGATGGGTTAGTGTAGTGATAACACAAGGAGGGAGAAGCGCTTAGATTTGAACACATTGTGCAGGGACAGCTTCAGAATTTATTTATGGACTGGATATGGAGTGTGAGAGAAGCAGGGAATTGAGGATGGCTTTCAGCCATTGACCTGAGCTACTGAAGGATGGGGTTGCCATTTACTGGATCGGGGAAGACTATAGGATTAGCAGGTGTGGGGGGAGATTGGTGTTGAAGGGGACCAGAGTTTTCCCCACCTAAAACTGCTTTTTGGGATATTGATTTTAAATTGGTTATTAAGAAACAAGACTCAGAAAGAAACTTTGACCCTCTCTCCTTTACTGCCTAAGAGTTTCAGATGGAAAAACTTGTTCTAGGAAAGAAATCTTAACATATGCACCTTAGCCTAATTTCAGTTGAGTGGTAGATTGGACGGTGTCAAACCCAGCCCTGCTAACTAGGCACCCCTCGCAGCATCTCATTGTTTCTTGGCTGCTTAGCAAAAACTTGCCTGCCTTTCACGTTCCACTCTTCCACAGTTATCTGTAAATGGCCAGCTCTCACTTTTGAAATCTAAGATCCCATTTCCTACTGTCTAAAATGTCATACCCCGCTTTGCCTCACTGTCTTTGGAATTTTCATGTTTATGTGAACAACTTGTGCAAATGTATTAAAAATTTGATTTTCTCCTGTTAGTGTGTCTGTTGATTATTAGCCCAGCTAAAAGAAACTAGAAGGTAGGAGGAAAAGTATTTCTTTTTTAGCCCCCAGTTTGTTTATAAGTTTTGAAATGTCTTAAAAGATATCTTTTAAAATGTAAGTTATGCTTATATCCTATTAGACCTCCCTTTTCCTAGCAAGAGAGGCTGGTAGGAAGGAAGAATTGATACTTTGTAAGAAGAGTGAGGGATCTTGTTAACTTCAGCCAGACTATGGGTTTTTCTACATTCTTTTCACCCTTTCCCTGATGCAGCTTGTTCATAAATTTCACTGTCACCTTTCTACTAGAAAAAGGCCTGAAGTAAAGTCAAGCAAGTTTATTTTAAAATTTTATTTTTCTTTTCTACAGTTTTTCTTTAAGGAGAAAAAGTAGAAATTGAGAATTTTTAATTAAAACTTATTCTGTATTTCAGTTCATACTGGATCTTTATTTGATCATATATGTTCACCTTGGTTTAACCCAATTTATAGCTATTTAGTTGCTTTTGACAATAGAGAAATTCCGGTCTAAATTAAATTACAGCTGCTGGGGAGTGAGAAAGGAATAATTAATCATTTAATAACTGTGGGCCAATTAACAGAAGATTGCTTACATTTCCTGAGTGTATGTTGGAGCTTTGACTCAACCTCCAGGCCTCCTCTTAATCCTGCATAGGCTCGACTTTCTGGAGATTGTTACCATAACCAGTCAAAAGTAGTAAACGTTTCTTTCTTACAAACTGTGCCTCTATGAAAGAACTGCCCTTACGTCACCATTTTTCCTCCCCTTTATGTGCAGAGAAAGAGCAAAAGGTGATAAACAAGTTTTTACTGGGCACCCACAAACAATGGGACCGAGGGAAACAGGCTTTGCTAGATTTCTCCTTGACACATTTAGTTTATATTATGATACTAATGTTCCCTTCCTTTGAGCAGATTTTTCTATCTGAATTCTTTTAGGCAGGAGGAGGGGATGTCAAAGGTTTTTTCTGAGTCTTTTGTTTCTTAATAACCAGCTTAAACTCAATACCCCAAAAGGCTTATTTTGGGGTGGCAGAACTTTGGTCCCTTTAGTCCCATCTTTGAAACTTTAAAAAGCTTCATATTCCAGAAGCACAAGTTGGCAGATTGCATAGATGGTTCTTATTCTTGATTAAGCTCCAGTTTTTTTGCAGGATCTGAACTAGAAAGTGATGGGCTATCAAGAATCTCAGCATAGGTATATTGCATTTGTGTAGGGTGTTCTGACATATGTGTCTTTTTTACTTCTGCTGGCTGCTTTTTGTAAATTCTAAAGAGAGAGTTTTCTACTTTAGAAGACATTTTGTCATTTTTTACCCTTTTAGATTTATCAACAGACTAATTTCTTCACTGCCAAAATGACCTCAGTTACTACCTCCGCCCAGGGTTCGGCATCTGACAGTGCTTGCAGGAGCTCTCCTAGACAAGTCAAGCAGGTAAATACTTTCAGGCACTCCTGTTTCTTTTTAAGTTTTTAAAAAATTGAGTTGGAGGATGTAGCTGACTTCACTGATGGTAGGATTTTATACAGAGCAGAAGTATTGTTTTAAAAAGTGTCATCAGGGAAATTAGTAAACAGTATTAACACTCATAAATTTGAACTGATCATTGATTAAATAAGTGTATGGAAGTTACTGATTGCTCATGGTACACTTTGAAAACTAGCATGTTTTAGGGTATAGGTGGCTAGTGGGGGATTTGGGACGAAGTTCCGTAAGTTTGTGTTTCATCTCTCACTTTTATTCTTATTAGTTTGTTTTCTTTAAAAGTCAATTTTTAAATAAAGGAAATGTATTCTTATAAAAGATTAAAACTTTATAATATATTTATCTTTAAAGTATTAATAGAGACCTTTGACTCATCTCTTCCCCCAAAGTCTCTTTCCCCTAAGATAATACTATTAATCAATTTGCTGTGTCTTGTTCCAGATCTTTTCCCTAACATATCAAAGTATAGCATTTTGTTTTGTATTTTCACAAAAAGTGCACACTATTATGTAGTATGTAGTGCAGTTTGTTTAAAAAGTGGAATGTGGACTTGATGGGGAAGTGTGGCTTATACAATAAATGGTTTTGACAGAAGTGGCCATCTCGGGAAGGAAACAGATTAAGACCTCAAACCTTGTATAAAAATAAATTGCAGATAGATAAAGACTTAAATGTAAAAAATGATTAAAAACATTAAAGAAAAATTAAGAAATATTTGTGAAACTTTAGAATGAGGGAAGCTTTAAGACAAAACGGTGCAGGATTAAGAGGAAGAGAGAAACAAATTTGACTGTATAAAATTTAGAAAACAAAATTGTATGGTTAAAGACAGACTCCACAATCAAGAGTCAAGAGAGAGTATACAAAGTCATTATCCCTTATATGGATGTACTACATCTTGTTTATCTGCCGTTGGTATTTGGGTTGTTTCCATCTCTTGGCTATTGTAAATAATGCTGCTGTGAACACTGACGTACAGACACTTGCTCGAGTCCCTGCTTTTAGTTCTTTTGGGTGTATACCTACGAGTGGAACAGCTGGATAGCATGCAAATTCTACCTTTAACTTTTTGAGGGACTGCCAAACTGTTTTCCACTGCAGCTGCACTGTTTCACATTCCCCCCAGCAGTGCATGGGGGTTCCGGTTACTCCACATTCTCAGCAACACTGTTTTCTTTTTTCCTCTTATTATAGCCACCTTAGTGGTATGAATGTGCTGTCTTTTGAAAGTGTGATTTTTTTTTTAGGAAAAGAATCATCTGTAGTTATCTTATGCATTGAAAGATGGTACAATATTAGATAAGTAACTACCACTGTTAAAAAATTGAAGGTTTTCTTGTTTTTGGGATATCAGAAGCCAATCTAATTGATATGTAAATATCAAGTTTATTTTATGTTTATAGCAGGTACGACCAAAACTGCCACTTTTGAAGATTTTGCAGACAGCAGGTGCACAAGGTGAAATCTTCACTGTTACCCAGGTAAACTATCAAAATTCTGTTTTAAGAATAACTGAGAAGTAGAAGCCGATGAATATGTAGTTCTGAACTCAGGCCTAAGACAGGAAGTTCTCCTGAGGTATTGGGGAGGCAACTTTCAATCTGTTTTAATGACCATTGAATTACGTTGAATTTCATATTTCCTTTTGAAGCATGTTATCAGCTAAACAGAATCGTGAGTCTATTGATCTCAGAATTAAAACAGAAAACATGAATAAGATTTTAAGTAATGACTCTTGTCTATGACTTACAGGATATGCTGCCCGGCAGGAATTAAATGCTGTAGTTTTATATCATAAATGTGTCAGACAGACTTTGGAGCACTGTGAGTTATTTTAAACACTTACGCATTGAAATAACCTCTTTAGCTTCTAAAGTTTTTTTTAAAAAACAAAAAAAAAAACTGAATTCTTGAAGTGGAAAAGACACAGTATTGAAGTGTTAGTTCTTCAAACTGTGCTTGCTTTTAGTAAGGTGAGCTCTTCCTCAACAGAAGAAACAAAATTAGTCAGCTTTGTTAAAAAACCTAACACTTATCTGTAGTGCTGCACCCCTGAGCCATGAAAACTTGCAAGGAAACAAATCTGGGGGCATTAAAAGTGTGGATTTTTATATCAGAATTTTGAGTTACGCTGTCTCCAATAACAAAGCAGAGTTCACCTGGGTTAAGAAATGAAGTACATATTGTTCAGGGAAAATGTTTTACTGGGGGAGAAGTTGGACAGAGGCAGTGTACGTGATAAGCCTTATGTTATGAATCTTGACCCTACTTGGTGCATGAAGAGGAATTCCCTAAAAACTTCAAATATTGGTTCTCAGTATGTGCATTGAGGCAGTATAGTATAATGAGAGTATATAGATTTAGAGTGATGTATATTTTTTGAAAGTTGGGTAGACATAAATATAACGCTTATTCCCCCTTTTTTTGTTCCCCTTTTTTTATAGTAGATGCTCTTCCCATCTTGTTTTCCCCTGGATATTTGATTAGCTATGAGAACTTTGTTAATACTGAGATGCCTGCCTGGGATGGCAGGGGGCCTAGGAGCATCATTGCTCCTAATATAATGGGAACAGTGTTGGATAGGTCAGCAAATATCCAGTTATTACTGAGAAGTTGGGGTCTAAAGATAAAGATAGCTGCTTTGATCTGATTGTAATCTGAGATGACAGAATTCTTACTGTCAGTAAATGCACTTGATTATTAAGCAATTGAAAAAAAAATCTGTCACCTAGAGAAAACATTAGGACAAAATTCGATCATTTTTAAGTTTTGAATTATGAACTTGTCTGTGTTCCCTTCCATTTTGTGAACCTGTGAAAAAAGACTAAATTTTTTTTTAATTGCTTTATTGTTGTTCAATTACAGTTTGAATTTTCCCCCCACCAAGACTAAATTTTTGATAAACATTTAAATTCTGTTTTGTGCACTTATAGAGCTGATGGTTTATTAACCATTAAATAATTAAGTGAACATATATCAAAAGACTATCATAGTTATGTACCCCTGGACTTGTAAAATATTTTTATGACCCAGGCAAATTTAAAATTGATTCCCTCTTGTAATACAAGAGACCCCTTTATTTGGATTGGTGAGAAAAACTTAAACGGGGTACTAGATAAATTCACTACTTTTTCTCATTGTCAGTCATTTCTGTTATAAAATGTAAATGTCTTTTAATGTCCAGAATGATAATAAGTGGATGAACCTAGTAGTTAGAGCCAACTATACTGTTGTATGACCCTGGACCTCTTATCTCTTCCTCTAGCAAACCTAACTTACCTTACCTCCTTATAATTAATTTGTATGTTTTTGACAGCAGCTGGATAGAACTCTTAATGGTATTTTGGTTCCATGCAGGTCATGCACTATCTAGGCCAGTATATAACAATGAAGCAGCTGTATGATCCACGGGAGCAGCATATGGTATATTGTGGTGGAGATCTTTTGGGAGAACTCCTAGGATGTCAGAGCTTCTCTGTGAAAGATCCAAGGTAAAAAGTGAGGGTTTATTTTTGGGGGTGCTTATACCTAACCACTTAATCTCCATAAGTTATTAATAGTTACATGTTCCTTTAGTCCACAAATATTTAAGGGCCTACATGAGTCAGGTAGCCTATGTTGGTCATAGTAGTGACCAACAGTCTCTGATTTTATGGAGCTTAAAAGTGTGGTGAGACAGGTGCTCTTCCCCATCTTAATCAGATCATCACACTAATATATGGTAAATTTATACTATGATAAACGTTACAGAAAAGAGGTACGTGAAGTTGTGATGTGTGGGGTTTAGGATCTTTTTAAAATTTTTAAAGTATTTTATTATGCTATTACAGTTGTCCTGATTTTACCCCTTTGTCCCCCTGTACCTAGCACCCCCCACTCCCTCAGGTAATCCCCCCACCATTGCTCATGTCCATGGGTCATGTGTATAAGTTCTTTGGCTACTCTACTTCCTATGCTGTACTTCACATCCCCATGGCTATTCTGTAACTACCTATTTGTTCTCAATCCCCTCACCTCCTCACCCATTCCTCCACATACCTACCCTCCCGTCTGGCAACATCAAAACACTCTCCTTATCCATCATTCTGTTTCTCTTCTTCTTGTTTGCTTAGTTTGATTTTTAGATTCAATTATTGATAGAGATGTATTTTTTGCCATTTTGTTGTTCATAGCTTTGATCTTTTTCTTGAGTAAGTCGCTTTGGTGTTGATGAACTCCTTTAGCTTTTTCTTGTCTGGGAAGCTCTTTATCTGCCCTTTGATTCTAAATGATGGCTTTGCTGGGTAGAGCAATGTTGGCCATAGGTCCTTGCTTTTCATGACTTTGAATATTTCTTGCCAATCCCTTCTAGCCTGCAAAGTTTGTTTTGAGAAATCAGCTGACAGTCTTTTTGTTTTTAATTTTTTTAAAATTCATATTTAGAGAAAGGGAGAAAAAAGAGAGAAACATCAATCTGTGGTTGCCTCTTGCGTGCCCCTCACCGGGGACCCGACCCGCAACCCAGGCATGTGCCCTGACTGGGAATCAAACCAGCAACCCTTTGGTTTGCAGGCCAGCATTCAATCCACTGAGCCATGCCAGCCAGGGCTCAGCTGACAGTCTTACGGGAACTCCCCTGTAGATAACTAATTTCTTTTCTCTTGCTGCTTTTAAGATTCTCTCTTTAACCATTGGCATTTTAATTCTAATGTGTCTTGGAGTGCGCCTCTTGGCATTCATCTTGTTTGGGACTCTCTGTGCTTCCTGGATTTGCATGTCTATTTCCTTCACCAAATTAGGGAAGTTTTCTTTCATTATTTTGTCATACAGATTTCCAGTTTCTTTTTCTCTTCTCCTTCTGGCACCCATATGATGCGAATGTGGGACCTCTTGAAGTTGTCCCAGAGGATGCTTATACTATCCTCGTTTTTTGGATTCTTTTTTCTTCTCTATGTTCTGATTGGTTGTGTTTTTCTTCCTTATATTCCAAATTATTGTTTTGATTCTTGGCTTCATTCACTCTACTATTGTTTCCCTGTAAATTGTTCATTTTAGTGTATCTTTCATTTCTGACTGGATCTGTTTTATGCTGTTGAGGTCCTCACTAAATTCCTTGAGCATCCTTATAACCAATGTTTGGAACTCTCATCTCATGGATTGCTTATCTCCATCTCATTTAACTCTTTTTCTAGAGTTTTGGTCTGTTCTTTCATTTGGGCCATGTTTCTTTATATCCTTGTTTTGGCAGCCTCCCTGTGTTTGTTTCTATGTATTAAGTAGAGCTGCTTTGACTCCATGCTTTGGTAGTGTGGTCTAAGGTAGTAGGTGTCCTGTAAGGTGCAGTGGCACAGCCTCCCCTATCACCCAAGCTGAGTATTTGAGGTGTGCCCTTCATGTGTGCTGAGTACACCCTCCTCTTGTAGTTGAGCCTTGGTTGCTGTTGGCAGATCAATGGGAGGGATTTACCCAGGGCAGTCAGAGGCTGTGACCACTGACCACTAACCTTCTCCTGACCTCCACGGAAGATCAGCTGTGTGGGGGCAGGGTGGTGGTGCTCCAATGTGGTCTGTAGCTGTCCACTGGGTACATTGGCTCTGGGTTTTCCTGGATGGTATAACCCAAGGTCAGCCCCAGCTGTGTTTTGCCTGTGGCTACCCTACTGGAGCTATAAAGGAATCTGAGATGGCTTCTACTTGTGCTTGGCTTGGATATTCCCAGGTGAAGCCAAGCTCTGAATGTAGGATGGTGCTGCTAGTGTCAGGCCTGGGGCTCACTGGGGCCAGCTGTTGCTTGGTTGAGAGAAGTTAGAAAGTTGTGCAACTTGAGTCAAAACCAACCATTCATATGGAAAAGCAGCTTTGGTGGGCCAGTACTTTGGGTGGGGATCTCTAAGGTGGGTCAAACAGTGTTAGTCAGGTTTATGGAGCCTCAGATATGGCACCAGCTCTCTGACTCTGGTGGGAAAGTAGAAGAGGGACAATGACCTCAGCTTGCCTTGATGCTAGACACTTCAGTTTCTTCCTGTATGTCACTGGTGCCTGTCAAGCTGCTACTCTGCTGCTGGAGCTCAGAGGGAGGGAGTCTGAGTAGGTGAGTCTGTGTGTGTTCTTAAAGAGGAACTGCTTGGTGTTCCAGCAGTTCCACTGACTCAATCTCCACTGGTTTTTGCAGCCAGAAGTTGTGGGGACTTACTTTCTTGGCACTGGAACCCTGGGCTGGGGGGCCTGATGTAGGGCTGGTACTCCATGCTCCCGAGATAATTCTTCCCGAATGTTTATCCACCACACCTGGAGTGAGGGACCAGCCTGTTCTGCATTTGCGCCCCTCCTACCAGTCTGGATGAATGTGGTTTCTTTAATTCCATAGTTTTCAGACTTCTACTCAACTCAGTTTCTGATGGTGCTAAGTGATGGTTGTTACGTATTTTAGTTGTAATTTTGATGTGGTTGTACAAAGAGGTGAGCCCTGTCTGCCTACGCTGCCATCTTGACTGGAAGTCGGGTTTAGGATCTTAAGGGTCAAGGAAGTGTTCCTTGAGAAACTGATATCCGAGCAGAGAGCCGAAGAGTCAATTAGAAGTAGCTGGTTGAAGTAGCGCTTACGGCAGATTGAACATGATGTGTAAAGCCCTGGAAATTAGGGAGCTTGATGTGACTGGGTTAGAATTTTGTGGAACAGTTGTAGAGAAAGGAAAAGTGAGATGATGAGAGAAAAGTAGAATTGCTGCGTAGTCCGAGGTTGATAATGGGCTTCATAAAAACCACAGTAGCACTTTTCTGACCTGTTTGTGACTTTCTTCACCTGCATGGGGTATTTGGTTATTTGTGCAATCAAAAGCTAATTAGTAATTGAGAAGCCAATATCCTCTTTCTCTATATTTGTGATGACTTTCTTCTGAGTCATTTTGTCTTCTGGTCAAAGACTCCCTTCTACTGCCACTCCCTGATTAAACTGTAAAACTTAGAAGGAAGGAGTAGTCTGCAAAGGAAATCTCCCCACTTTGGTTACTCAGCTAATTAAGTAAAATGCAAATTAAATTAGTTTTTAATGGGGACAAGTAATACAAGGATTTGGGCATTAACATCTTGATATTCTATTTTATTTTAAGATTTTTATTTTTAAAAAATATTTTATTTATTTTTAGAGAGAGAGGAAGGGAGGGAGAAAGAGGGGTAGTAAAACATCAATGTGTGGTTGCCTCTCACTCAACCCCTACTGGGGACCTGGCCTACAACACAGACATGTGCCCTGACTGGGAATCAAACTGGTGATGCCTTGGTTCTCAGGCCAGTGCTCAGTCCACTGAGCTACCTCACTAGGGCTTGCTTGCTTGCTTGCTTGCTTATTTATTTACTTATTTATTTATTGACAGAGAGGACAGGAGGGAGAAAGAGAGGGAAACATCAGTGTGTGGTTGCCTCTTGCACGCCCCCTACTGGGGACCTGTCCCACAACCCAGGCATGTGCACTGACTGGGAACTGGTGACCCTTTGGTTCACAGGCTGGCGCTCAATCAACTGAGCCATACCAGCCAGGGCAACATATTTTTTTTAAATTTTTTTTAAAAAGGTATATATTTTAAAATTTCTTTTATTTATTTATTTTTAGACAGAGGGGAAGGGAGGGAGAAAGAGAAACATCAATGTGTAGTTGCCTCTTGCGCACCCCCCAACAGGGATCTGGCCTGCAACCCAGGCATGTGCCCTGACTGGGAATTGAACTGGTGACCCCTTGGTTCGCAGGCCAGTGCTCAAGCCACTCAGCCATACCAGCCAGGGCTAACATCTTGATATTTTAATAATTAAGAAAGATCTGGGGAAAAAAATTCTGTCTGTCCATATGTTACAAAGTTAGGAGAATAAAGCATATCAGAAATACACTTACACTATTAATGGAAAACCATGGGGTTATTAATTTTTTATTTTTATTTCCCTGACAGCCCTCTCTATGCTATGCTAAGAAGGAATCTTGTCGCTTTAACCACTGCTACTGCAGGTATGATCTCATTATATTTTTTCAGTCTATATCACAGTTTTGAATTCAAGGGGGGCAAATGACGGGAAGGGAAAACAAGAAGGATCAAGGTGGAGATGGAATGCTGTCTTGGCATGACTGGGAGGGATACCATTACACAGAGTGTGATTACTATGCCATTTAACTTTTCATTGTGAAATTTTTCAATATATTAAAGATAGATTGTTGTAATTAATGTGCATGACTCTTAGACTTAGTAATTGTTTACTTTTGACTACATTTGCTTTATATAGATACACTTTTAAAAGCTCTAACAGATCAGGACTTTTTCCCTTTGAACATAACTACAATGTCGTTGTTATATCTAACAGTATAATAATAAACTAAGTAACTCCATAATACTACCCAGTAGCCAGTTTATGTATAGTCACCCCGTGAGCTCGTGAGCTCGGAAGTATCTTTTACATTTGGCTTGTTCAAAGGCCACGTTTGATGCAAAGCCCATACATTGCATTTGTTGCTAACACTCCTTTTGTTATGTCATTTATTTGGTGAAGAAATGGATCATTTGTCCTGTAGCATTTTCTACATTTTAGAGTTAGCAGATTGTATCCTTGTGATGTTATTTAACATGTTTCCCTGCTCCACTTTTGGTAAACTAGTAGTGCTTGAATAGATTCAAGTTTAAATTTTTTGCTGATAAGGTTTCATAGGTGGTGCTTTGTACATGTATTGCATTACATCAGAGTCATGTAAGGTCTTCGTGTCCCTCTTTCAGGTATAAGGATTTGTGGGCTCACATAGTATCAGCCTGATCCATCTATTATAAAGGTCCCCCGAGAACCTTTCACCTAATGGTTTTAGCTTTCTGTTATCTGAATGCTAATTTGTCTGACACTTTGCTTGATTCCATACCTTTCAAATACTGCCCTTGGAGTTTACTTTACTTGGTGTGTGCAGGAAATTGGCTGCTTTGGGTCTGAAGTGTGGTGTGTTAGAGATCAGTGAGTTAAACTGGAGGCAGCTGAAGTGTAGACCTGCCTCTCATTTCCAAAGGAAACTTTTTTTCCTCAAGGTAGCCCTTCAGACTGGCTGTCTTTCAACAGCTTATTGAAGTAAATAGCTTGGAAAAGAGTCTGTTCTTAATAAAGATTTGCACTTTAAAGTGAGAGCAAATTTTGAAGCCTGTTGGTTTCATTGAGCCTTTGCCCACTTCACCCAGCTGTAAATTTCTATTTGAGAGGGAAGGCCTTGCAAATGGTAGCTTGATTGGAAATTCAGTTGCTTGAGAAATAATACGGCTTTTCTGTGATACTTGTTACACGTTTGAAATACACAGAGAATTTTATATTTGCTGCTGTACCTTTCAGTAAAATTTGTTCTCTGAATGTCTAGAGTAGGTATAATTCTCACTTTTTCTCTCATTTTCTTTCTCACACTCCCTTTGCAGAATTTAACGTGCTGTCTCAATAATGAACATTTCTGTAACAAACATTTCAGTAGATCCTCACAACAACCCTGTGAGGAAGGTCTAACGATGACGAAACTAAGATTTTTTAATAGAAAGAGTAATTTGTCCAAGATTAGATGCCACTGATTAAGTGGCACAGGAGACATTTCTGATTGGCAAGCCCTTGATTTTTTATTGTGCCACACACCTTGCTTAACCTTTGCTTGTAACAGAATTTGCTCTAATGAATTTTATAAACATTTTTTTCTCTGAACATTAAATCCTTAAAATGTTTTAATCTTTTCTTTGAATATTTTGAACATTAAATTTTTTAAACATTTTATTTTTCAGCTTGTTACTTTGAAATAATTTCACCTGCAGAAAAATTACAAAAGTATTATAGAGAGTTCCTTATGTTCTTTACCTAGATTGCACAAATGGTAACATCCTACATAACCATTGTAGCAGTAACTGTGTCTGCTCTGCCTTGCACTTGAATTAGTACTTGTGGTTGATTTTTGTAAATGCGTTACCTGCTCTGTGTTTTATTTGAAAGGACAGATGAGATAAGTGTTTTCCTATTACACCTTTACAACTGAGCTAAATCTTTTATATTGATAATTGAAGAAAACATTATGTAAACTGAAGGTTTTTTTTTTTAATCTTCAATCAAGGACATGTTTATTGATTTTAGAGACAGAGGGCGAGAAGCATCGATGTGAGAGAAAAATATTGAGTGGTTACCTCCTATATGTGTCCTGATTGGGGGTTAAACCCGCAACCTAGGTATGTGCCCTGGCCAGGATCCGAGCCCCCAGCCTTTTTTGGTGTATGGGACCGTGCTCTAGCCAACTGAGCCATCTGGCTAGGGAGACAGTGGTTCTTTTTTTCTCCAAATTTCCACATGCATCCTAATAAAAATGAAATATATATGACAGAGTTTGAATTTATTTCTAAAATTCTTTAGTGCATTGTAGTTTTCTCAGATAACTTTTTTTTTGCTTCTGACTGTTGTAACCTAAGTAAGGTATTAGGTTTTAGAATATAAATGACAATCAAATGACAGTAAAAACATGCTTCATCTACATTATATGTTGACTGAGCTTGAAGACCACTGTGGTTAGAAAATGCAGGTAGCTTCTCAGTGTCTGTTTATCTATAACAGTGCTTCTAGAAGTAATGTCCTTCATAATTACAAATTTGAAAATGTTTGCTTTGTGCAAAACAACTGAATTATGAGACCAATTGTAGGATCTCTATTCTCTGCCAGTTTATTTAGATGAGGATATTTTAAACAAATTTTATTTATTTATTTTCGGATTAAAGAGGGTAAGGCAGGTGGGTGGTGAGAGGCGGAGAGAGAGAAAGAAACATCGATTTGTTGTTCCACTTATTTATGCATTCATTGGTTGATTCTTCTTTTTAAAAAAGATTTTATTTATTTTTAGAGAGAGGGGAAGGGAGAGTGAATGGGAGAGAAACAGTGATCAGTTGCCTTTCGCACACTCCCAACTGGGGACCTGACCTGACCCAAACATGTGCCCTGACCAGGAATCGAACCTGTGATCTTCCAGTTTGCTGGCTGGTGCTCAGTCCACTGACCCACACCAGCCAGGGCCCTGGGTTGATTCTTGTATGTACCCTGACTGGGATTGAACCAGCAACCTTGGCGTATTGGGATGATGCTCTAACTAACTGAGCTACTTGGCCAGGGCCTAGATGAGGATATTTTCCATAAGATCTCTGGACCTGATTGATAGTAGCCAATGAACCCAATCCATGATAGAATGACTTATAAGCATCTTAGTTATGTATAGTCTGATACAATGAATGGTCCAGATTATTAAACTCTCAGAAGCTAAGTTTTCACTTCCTGTTTTGTTTGAAAATTTTTAGGTCCATGTATACATTTCTTTCAGACTGTCTAAGAATTTCTCTTAGGTTATTGTTTCCTGTGTATCTTTTTATTGGCCTTGAAAAAAACTTTCTCTGCTCCTTCTTCCTTCTTGGGAAATGTTCATAGTAGCTGAGAAAAATAAGACTTGTTGATTAAAAAAACCTAATCTGTATTCAGGTGATGGGAATTTAAACTGAAATCATCATTGACATTAGAATATAAGTTTACATGAAGATGCTGTTGTGTTATGAAGCAAGTGAGAAATTTCAGATTTTCAGATTTCATAACCCTTTATAATTTCTTAACATTTGAAATTAAAAATTAAATTAGAAAGCCAAACCTTTTTTGGGTTGTTTACAGTTAGGCAAATTTGGTAATACAATACCTATAGGAAGAGATGGTAAAAATATGCCTCATTATTTCTTCTTGCAGTCACTTTTCATATTAAACTTTGAAAACTTGCTTTGGAAGAACATTTTTTGGTCATTTTTTATTTTCCCCCCACATTATATTCTGGTAATACATTTTGATTATAGCCTGTTTTGGTTTTTGCGCTTTTTACCAGTTTTGATTTTTCTGTTCCTTTTGGATGAGAGCCTTGTCAACCAACATGGAGAAGTTCATCTCTAGGGACCAAACCTGGCTCCAGGGCTGTTTGCTGAGGTCCTTTTTGTGTGGAAAGAATGGTTATTACCAGGGAAGGTTTTCCTTTTGTTTTACTTGCTATCCAGATGCTGCTCAGACTCTCGCTATCGCACAGGATCAAAATCTGGATATTCCAAGTCAAGACCATCTGAAGGTAAAATCACCACATGGTGACTTCTCTTGTTGTACAGAGTGGCCCCTTCTCTGTACCTGTGGATCTTGGCCTCCCAAGACCTTTTGCTTAATGTGGTAAGAATTTACTAAGAAAGGTTCTTGGGAGTTCACAGACCAGGGACAGAGTGAAAATTCTCTGTTCTGTCCATAACAGAGCTCCAGGCTCTGAATCTTTCTTTGGGATGTAGCACTTCTGATCTTCAGTTCTTCCAGTTGCATTTTCTTTGTGTGCGCACCTGTGTGTGTGATGGTATATGTTCATAAGTGTTTGAAGAAGCTGATTAGATTTTAACAGGCTTGTTACAAGTAAGTTTATGTTTATATCGGGCTATTTCTTATTCTTTTTTACATTTTTGATATTTTATTCCTGCTAAATAACTATTCAGTTAGTCATAAGACTCATCAAAAGAGAGAAAAATCAGAAATTTGTGCTTATTCTTATGTTTGTACTTGCAGCCAACAGTTCAGTGACAAACTTAGATTTTGTTAATCAATTACAAATATTGATCCCAGTCTGCCATTGTGCTTCTTTCTACCGTAATAAGTAGTTTATACTGAAAAAGAATCACCATCTTCATAGTCGGAGGCCATTTCTTAAAGCTTCCCCAAACCTGGGAAAACTTTATGATCATCTTGGTATATGGTGAGGATTTCTCATGTTTTCTGAATTATACCTAATTTTGTAGTAGACTAAAGGATTTATATTGGTAGCCTATTTTTAACAGTAGATTTTTTTCTTTTGTGCAGAGATTCCACGCCTTCCCCCCAGGTTTGAGATTCTCCTAGCTATGTTCACAGTGGGTTGAGATGTTGCCTTTATTTGATGACTCCTGTGAACCTCGAGTTCTCCTTCCTGTGTGTAACCCATTGTGTCGCACACTAGCTGTTGAGCCAGAACGGAACTGCTACATCCCCTGGCCTCAGTCATTTCTGCTGCGCTGATGCACGCCTTTCCCTTCTTTTCAGCAAAGTGCAGAGGGAAGTTCCAGTTCCAGGAAAGGTACTGAAGAAGGCAGTATTCCCACACTGCCTACCTTACAGTGCAAGTGCACACATTCTAGAGAAAGTAAGTTTGGGGTTAAGGCTGTGTAGACTTTTCTTTTTTGTTGATGACTTCCAGAAATGGCATCTATCCAAATTAAGCATTAGCTGTAATTAATACAGTTATATAGACAACTCAAAATAATGCTATCTCTTCGCATGTAAAGTAGGAGGGGCACATGTCATACTTATTTCTCATTCTTTTCTGAAAATCTTTTTTCTGTCCTTATTACTGTTGTTCACTTTGAAGAAGTTGGTAGTGCCCTTTCAGCAGCCGATGAGTACTGGGATGGTGCAGAGACATGTTCTTCAGCTAGCAGGCCTAATAGAAGACGGCTACACATCGGTCAGTTTGCCAAGTGGTAACTTAGCTGCCTTGGCACCTCTGTGCACACTTGGTTAGAATTTTTATTTTGATTCATTTGCTTGATGCAAATTTTCATAGGTTTTTGAAGTTTGAAAAATGATAGAATATACTTAGTATCTCAGAGTGAAGAATAGACGTAAGTGGCCTCGTTCTTTTGCCCTTGGGCAGGAGTTTTCAGCTCTTTGCTGTCCACACTACGTGTAGGATGGTTAGGTTAAATGAGTTCATTGAAGTTTCCCCCAAGCCCTACTTTATGAAATAAATCCCAAAAAATTTTCTGCAAAAATGTATAAAGTCAAAAATTTCCCAAAGGTATTTTATGGCGTGATGGTTTCTAGTCTAGGCCCACATTTTGAGCAGTGGCAAGAAAGTTATACTGTAGAAATTGTTTTAAATGTTTAAATTAAAATTGAATCAGTTTGTCATGCTGGATTATTTTCCTCAAGTTGCATTTGATTGCAAACTGAATATTGGGCTAATTGCCTTGCAGCTTATTCCAGTCTTATGGCATTAAATGTATAATTTTGTTTCTTTAAATGCAGTTTTTTTGCTTATTTTCTACTTAAAAGGCTGTTTAAAATATAAGAACAGCCAATTCAAGAAACTGTATGTATTTTATGATGTAAATTTTGAGAACAAATATCTTAATATTTTCAGGAAGATGTAGAGGTTAAAAGGACAGGATTTTTGTATGTGGGAAGAGTGGTCTGTTTCCATTCCCTGCATGAGAAGTTGCAGAGCTTGACAAGGTGAAGATACTTTAATATTCATCTTAGGAGTTTGGTTTCTGGTAACGTCAGCAATGAGTGAATAAAAAGGGAGTTGACATTTCCCTGAGCACAGATAAACCTTTGAATAGGCAGGATCAACGTAATCTGTAAGTAGGTGGGATAAATTTTTGTTCTAGCAGGGACCCATTATTGCAGGTTTTTTTCAAACACACGTACTTCAGCACATTTAACACCCGTGGTTGCCATCGGTATGTCTAGTGCATTGGGAGAAGGGGTAGAGGAGAGGGAGAAAGGAAAAGAGTAAAACACAACAAAAAAGACTGCACAATAGGAAAGAAAAGAATTTCATGTGGTAGCAATAAGCATGTCAGTGACTGCCTTGCATGTCATTTAGACGTGGGACAGAGGATCTTTTACATGGAATATGTGGGGCCTTACTGTGTTTGGGAATTGCAATACTTTTGGATTTTAGATATCTTAACTCTGAAAGAGCCCACTGATCCAGAAGGGACATGTGTATATATTTATTTGGATACCCTAAAGTTTGACATTTTATAGTGGTTATTATTACCTGTCAAACATATGAATTATTGAGAAATGTCCCAAAATGTGTGGTACCAATGAGACTGCCTTGACAACCTTGTATTTGCCTGTGTTTTGTCCTATACCACCTCCTATCTCAAGGGTCTGGCCACTGTGCCATCACCACATGCAGTCCAGTAGATCATCCATTATTAGGTACCATGTACTAGAGCAAGACATTTTTTAGTTACTAGGTAGGAATGTTTAAAATGCCAGTAAGTGACCCTTAGAAGTCATTTTAGAACAATGTCATTGTTTGGATGCTTTCAGAGTATAGATTTCTTGATAAATGATTGTCTACTGCTAGTGTTGTTACTTGCTGATGAAGTCTAAACTGGGGAGGAGATTTGGGCTCTGCTACTTAAGGTATTTGGTTTCTGAGTCTTTCTTACTGAGAGTAGGAATTACTTTTTACTTATAAAGAGATTATAAGAATTATAAAGAGTCTTGATGCTTAAGGGTTGTGTACATAGTTGTTACCATCCTTTTCATTTGACTTCTGTAGATGAAGACTTGATAGAAAAATTAACCCAAGATGAGACATCTAGGCTGGACCTCGGGCTTGAGGAGTGGGATGTAGCCGGCCTGCCTTGGTGGTTTTTAGGAAATTTGAGAAACAATTATACACCTAGAAGTAATGCCTCAACTGATTTACAGACAAATCGGGTAAATTTCTGTTTGAAGAGGAACTTTTTTTTCCTTTTGAAAAGAGTAACGTTCTTGGCCACTCTTGTCCGCACTTGACACTCTCTAAGAATTCTCATAGACGGTGCTGTGACTTGTGCCGTCGGATGCAGACAATGCGCAGGTCTGTGTCTTTAGTCCTGACCTTTCCCTAAATGCCCAACTCCGCATCTAGCTGCCTACTCACACATCACCTCTGCTTAGATGATCTGACATTTAACATGTTGAAAACAATTTTTTTTTTTTACTAAACACTCCTATCCAGCCTGTCCTCTGTAAGTCTGCCTTCTACCCAGTCATTCCAGCCAAAGATCATGGAATATGATGGATTTCTTTCTCTGTCATATGCCACATTCAGGTTATCCAAAATGTCTGAAATCTAACCAGCCACTTTTTACTACTTCTACTGCTATACCCTAATTTAAACCATCATGATTCTGTTCCTTGATCTTATTTTATATTCTCCGTTGCACTTCTCGCTTTGTAAAGTGATTATTTTATGTGTTTATGTATGTCTTGACACTGTTTATCCCCACTGAAGTGTAAGTCCAGGGCTTTTGTATTATTAACCACTATTCTGTTGCCTATTACCTAAAACAGTATCTGACACATACTAGTCATTCACTGAGTATTTGTTCAGTGAATGAATGGACATATTATGGCAAAATAATAAGTCGTCTCATGAATATTGTAGAAAAGCATGTCATAAAATGTCCATAGTTGAATGCAGAAAGAAAGTCATATTTAAAGTTGTTTAAGAATTCAGAGAGAAGAGAGAAGGTTTGAGTTACTGTCAGTATTTCTTTAATAAACATTGATCGTTAAAGGAAGGAATAACTCACAATTAATAGAATGTTTTCTAGGTTCTCAGAGTGCCACTTGTGGACATGAATGTAGGGAATGGATTCTGTAAGCTCTTTAGTACTGCTTCTCAGGTGTTAAACCCTGATGTACTGGTGAGTCAGAAAACTACTCACCACGCACCCATACATCCATTAGCTTTTACATAGCAGGTGCCAGGTAGATATTTGCTGAATGAATAGATGTCCATTGGAGAAAAGCTAGGTGTTTGGAGATATGTGAGGACACTGAGTTTTGGGTTCATTTATGTTGGTTCAACATCTCTGATAAGCCTCCGACTACAAAAACTCATGTTTGTTTTTTTCTGTTAGGATGTAGGAACTGCCATTGTTTCAGATACGACAGATGACGTGTGGTTTTTGAATGAGTCAGTATCAGAGCAGTTTGGTGTTGGAGTAAGAGTTGAAGCTGCTGGTACTGAACAAACAAGTGAAGAAGTAGGGAAAGTGAGAGACAAAATGGTATGTTGTGGAAATACTTCACATTGATTGTATATATGTGCGTGTAGTATAATCTCTTCAGATCTGGTGATGTGACCTAACTATACCACTTTGTACAACAAATAACTCCCATAATCCCCCCTTTTTTCTTCTTAGTATTTTCCTGTATTAATTTTCAGATTCATTCAAATCAAGGGTGTCTTAAATATAGGCAGGATTCCATGGATGAAGCTCCTTCTTTGTTAGAAGCAATAATCTACCCTTTTCCTGTTTGCCTGGTTTCTCATGGTAGAGCTTTTTCTTCTGGAGACCTTGCTTTGCTATTATAATAAGGCAAAGTTCTAAATGGCCACAACGGTCTGTAGGAAATAAAAAATCCTTGTTTCTTGGACATCTTAACAGCTTTCATAACCATTTTATACCCAATGGAAATAGACAGATGAGTTTTTCCTACATATTACAGGTGTTAATGGGGGGAAAGGAGGTAGAATTCTGAGGGCACATGACGTGATTACACCAAGAGGAAGAGTCATACAAGCATGTGCTCAAGTCTCAAAGAAAACTGGGCAGCAGATCCCACTGCCTGACGTGGTCAAGAATCAGTAAATAGCCACTGAATAAATAGCAAAAAACAGACCTAAATTGGATAATTCTTTTAATTTAAGGGATTTTCATAGTAATTTGGGCTCCTGAAGAGGATATCCTCTGTTTGTGGTAGGCAGATAGATGCTTGGGTTCTCTTAGACGAGTTGTATGGGCAGCATTAGGAGGGAGTGCAGGTGGCTAGAGTGAGGACACAGGTGATGTTTGGAAACTTCTACAGAGGGATGGGACTTAAAATACTTGAACTTTTGTGAGAAAGTTGCTATACAGAGAGTCATAATTGTATTATAATTGGTTTTATTCCATTTAATACGTCATAAAGGGTTTTAATTTTTAGAATTTTATATTCTAAATTTTAAAATTTAGGAAACACTTTTCATAATTCTTTTGTTTCCTGGTATGTGGGCATTTTTTTTTTAAGATTTTTATTTGTTTACTCCTAGAAAGAAGGGAAGGGAGAGAGAAAGAGAGGGAGAGAAATATCAGTGTGTGGTTGCCTTTCGCACGCTCCCTACTGGAGACCTGGCCTGCAACCCAGGCATGTGCCCTGCCTGGAAATTGAACCGGTGACCCTCCCAGTTTGCAGGCTGGCACTCAGTCCACTGAACCATACCAGCCAGGGCGGCGGGCATGTTTTTTATGGGACAACCAGAGTATCACGTATCTAATTGAACTTTTGAATATGAAGAATAAACTTTTAAAATACTTTGTTTTCATTCTTCACATTTAAGTTACTTATTTTATAGTCTTAAAATGTCTACCTAGAGTCCCAAGATAAATTTCCCTATTGTAGCTTTTCTACTCGAATACTGTTTTATTTTTTTTTAAGTCATAAATTTGGGCACCCTCTTTCTTCTGAATGCAGAAGATACTTGGTAACCCTCTGGATGCTAGGTGTGTACAGAACCATGTTTTTGGTCTCATATTTAAGCTGTCTCCTTTGAAAGTGGTAATGATGGAGGCAGGATGTGAGTTTTCAATGGAAGCTCTTTTGTCTTTTCTGCTCTCTGGTAGTAACCTCATGTGAAGTAGGTAAACCTTACTAATGAGATGTCTTTGCCATCACAGGTGATCGAAGCAGGAAATAGTGATGACCTTGAGGATTCGCAGTCCATATGTGATGATACTGATGTAGAGGTCGCCTCTGAGGTATGAATCTCTCGGAAAAGAGCCGTTTTGCACCATTCATGTCTTTAGATGGTAATATTCCAGCAGATTGCTGTGATGAATGCCATTTCCCCCCATTTTTAGCTACCTTTCCTGGGTGATAAGAGATGTTGGTTTCTTTACATTTTGTTAAGAGATTTTTACTGAAATTTGAGAAGAGATGAGTTGATCTATCTTCTTCCTGCCTTGAAAAGGGATGACTTAAATGCTTCTCTGTGTTCCTTTCTCCCTGCCATAGAAACTCTTTGTACATGATGTAGTGGGTACACAGTTACTCAGAACAGTCTTGCACTACTTTTCCCCCTAACGTCTCTGTAATGCCAAAGCTAGACTTACAGGCTGTCTACAATTCTTTGTCAAGTATAAAAATGATATTTTCAATGCTTTCTTTAAAAAAAATGGAAAATAGCTTAATTTCCACACAGATTTGTATTAATGGAGGGCTAATAAGTGAAGATTTAGTATTAATGTTTTAGGTAATAGGTGTGAGTTTGTCAGTAATTGATAACTCAGTGTAGACTCATGTGTTCCTTGTTTTTCTGTTTTCATGCTAGCTCCCCATTTTCCTTTAGGTGCTCTCCTGGGCGAACTCACTGAAAAAAGGGGGGCAATGAGGGAAGGATAAGGAGGGGGTTTTACTTTTTGCTACTTGGGGTTAGAAAAATTTTAGGTTCTCTCTGGTGTGGATCCCTCCCCCACTCCATCCCACCATTATTGATCATTATGGTAATAATTCATTGCAAATTATCTGTGCATAGCTAAGTAATAAAGTGGAATATATTGGTCTATTAAGTGTTCTTGACCATAATACAAATAGCAGAGTAAAGTGTTTCTATATTCATGAATTTTCTGTGGCAACTTGAACCCAGAAAACCTATTAAGCAAACAGACTGTTTTCATCCAATCAGAGATGCCACTGAATTTAACAAGCCCTGTTATTTTATGTATTACTAGAAAAGTTGATGCCAGTTAGACTATGACACACCATCAGTTATGAATTCTAGGTCTTTGTGAAGTTCCTTTGAGTATTTGTGTATTATTTGTATGGGGTTTGAGGATCTTCAACGGGCATAAGAATGTTTTGAGGCTCCCTGGAGAACATCCCAGTTTAACAAATGGTGGTGTCCTTGCCTCTTGGTCTGGGCAATTGAGCTATGACTTCCAAACTTAAAGTGCTTGGTGTTCATTTTGAAAGCAGTCAAGTCAGCATGTGTCAAAGCCAGGCAGTTATCCGCATTAATACTCTTGACTTGTTCCAGGTAGCAACCTTTGAGTTAAGCAAGGCATGTAAAATGTATTGAGCTCTAGGATCTCCTAATTTGAATATGGTGAAATAGGAAAAATTCACTTGGCATTCAAGGATAAGACCATTCATGTTTCAGAGGGTGTAAATTGGCCATATAATTAGCTACCTATGATCCTGAGAGCAGTGAGAAAGCATGAATAAATTGAGTAAGTAGCTTTTAAATCTCAGAATTGTAGCTTTTTTTGCCAGATGTTATAACATTTCTTCAATAGTAGGAAAGAATGAGAATAGTATCTCTTCTTCATTCTTTATCTCTTACTCAATATAAGAGTTAGTTGTACCAAAAGAAGTGACCTAAAAAGAAGGCAGCGGGGAAAAGTAAATAGTGTGAATTCCACTCAGACTAAAACACCAAAATAATTAATTTAACTTTTTAAAAGGTTGCTGTATCACATTTTGGCTTGAATTGGCTGGCAATTGTGTAACTGTCAAAGTGGCTGTCCAATATATTTTAATTCTAGGCTAGACCTGGGGCTTAGTGAGATGATGAGAATTTGGCCTACCTTCCTTCCCTTCCTCTCAGTATCCAGTTCCCCACGGAGTGAGTGTTAATTGGTTGCACTTATCTTTGTAGGATGAATGGCAGTGTACTGAGTGCAAGAAATTTAACTCTCCAAGCAAGAGGTACTGTTTTCGGTGCTGGGCCTTGAGGAAGGACTGGTACTCAGATTGTTCTAAGCTAACCCACTCTCTCTCCACGTCTGACATCACTGCCATACCTGAAGAGAAGGAAAATGAAGGAATTGATGTTCCTGATTGTCGGAGAACCATATCGGCCCCAGTTGTTATACCTAAAGATGGATATAGAAAAGAAGAAAACCCCAGACTTTTTGGTTCCTGCACCTCAGTGGAATTCTTGGATTTGGCTCATAGATCTGAAAGCCAAGAGACCATATCAAGCATGGGAGACCAAGCGGCTGGTCTTTTCCAACAGAGAACAGCTGCCGGGAACATGGAGGACTGCCGGAGTCTCTTGAAGCCGTGTAGTCTGTGTGAGAGAAGACCACGAGATGGGAACATTGTTCATGGAAGGACGAGCCACCTTGTCACTTGTTTTCACTGTGCCAAAAGATTAAAGAAGGCTGGGGCTTCGTGTCCTATTTGCAAGAGAGAGATTCAGTTGGTTATTAGGGTTTTTATAGCATAGCTGAATCAGTGAATTGCAAAAATATTAACAGGGCCAGAAGATGTAGCGAAACATCAGTATTGAGCATTTCCACTCAGTGCGACCCATTGTATCCTTATAAACATGGTTTTTCAGGACATTTTTGCTTCTAAGTATATGGAAATTGAGAATGAGTTCTTTAGAACTAGATCATTAATTTGGGGGCTCAATTAACATGAAAAGATAATGTTAATCACTTTATTCTCCTTTCAAAGGTGAGGATCTGGAAGGGAGCAGCTACCAGTACAAACAAATAAGTTCATTCATTTGCTTTGAAGATTAATACTTCTTTAGTTAATTTTATTTTCTACTCTTACTGTTAGGGCTTTTTAAAATTTTTAATTCAATTACAGTTGACATTAGATATTACATTAACTTTAGGGATACAGCCTAGTGGTTAAACATATATCTTACAAAGTGATCCCCCCAGAAGTCTAGTACCCGCCCGACACCATACATACTTACTATGGTATTACTGACTGTATTCTTTATGCTGTACTTTACTTCCTGTTAGGGAATGTTCTTAGGCAATAAAACCCAGGTGACTATTAAAAATATTAAAGCTAACAATGAAAAAAACAAATAATTTCACCCTGGCTGGTGTAGCTCAGTGCATTGAGTGCGGGCCTGTGAACCAAGGGGTTGCCAGTTCGATTCCAGTCAGGGCACCTGCCTGGGTTGCAGGCCAGGTTCCCAGTGGGGAATGCATGGGAGGCAACCACGCGTTGATGTTTCTCCCTCCCTTCCCCTCTGAAAAGAAATAAATAAAAATCTTAAAACAAAAAAAAGTTAAAGGTTCTGTCATATAAATGGGCAAAGTCTGTTCTCAGAATTAATCAGCCAAATCAGATTTCACTTAGTCAAAAAGCATTTGACTTTATTTTTAGTTCTCAAATAAATGGCTTAACATACATCTCTGGCACAACCTTCTTAATTACAGTTCTAAGATAGATAAGACCAGAATTTGTATACATAAATAACTTTTTTTTGCTTTACTCTGTTCTCTTTTTAGTTTTATTTTTTAATACGTTTATTTATTTGAGAGAGAGAAGCATCCATTGGCTGCCTCCTTTATGCACCCTGGCGGGATCACCTGCTGCCTTCAAATTTAAGGATCTTAAGAGCTGACTATATTACTTGTTAAGAAAATCCAGCTCACGCAAACACACCCCTGACTCCCTTCCTCAAAACACATACACAATGATCCCTGAAGTCTGGGCTAGGGATTTCCATTGGAACAAGTATTGCTGGAATCTGAGGCAAGTGGGCCCCAGATCACACTTGGAAGTCTTGCCCTTAAATGGGGTTTTTCCAGATACAGGAAGTAGAACAAGATTCCTTTATTTAGCATCATATTTAATTTCTAGAGGATAAGATTTATTACAATCTGAGAACTTTAAAACTAGAACACACTCATGTACTCAACCCCTTTTATTTTGCACATGAGGCTAAAGGTTGAGTGACTGCAGAAAGTCAGAGTTAGTACTAGAATCCAAACCTGTATTTTAAATCATATTTGCAGTAAATCTTTAAGCCATCCTTGCTTCTCATTAGTTGTTAAATATTTAAATGGTGGTGCTTGTTGAATTTGGAGCAACCCATAACCTTAAAATACTGGAGAATATGACTTGGCAGCCAAAATTGGCCTTTAGATAGAATAGTAGTTTTTAACAGTTTTTCCCAAAAGAGAGAAGGTCCAGTAAATGTCAGGCTTTCTTATATAATCAGATAAGTGGTTCCTCCTATTGGAGGGCAAGTGAAGGTGGCAAAGGGTCCGGAAGCATTTTCTCCAGTATGGCCCCTTGGGGAGTGCTGCTCACAAATCTGCCTCTAGGGACAGGGACAAGGCCTTGCCCCAGTAAGTGGGACTAGTCCTTTCAGTTTAATATTTTGTTAGGCTACGGTATAAATGTTTTAAAACTTCAGAAAGTTAAATTTCTTCCTTCCCTGTTACTCCCCCAATACTCCTTTCTTCATGTTAGTTTGACAGCCCTCAATTTTTTTTTCCAGTCAAGTATTTTTGGAAGTGATACCTTACGAAGAGGCAGGGAGAGTTAGGGATCTGCACTAGGATCCTTTGATTTCCCCTTATATGAAGTTGCAGTTTTTTAGAAAACTTAAAAAAATCTTACAGTTTTATTCATGTTTGTAGACAGTTGGTTTTGGTGCATCCTTGTACAGAACGCTCTTATGGTACTCAGCTTTCCTCCTCTTCTGCTTTGTCCGTCTGGGTTTTCACTTCCCATTAGTACTAAGCACTTTGCTTAGAAGGTCCTTGATCTGAGTGAGCTGAAAATATTATAAACCTGCACGGGTTTGCTGTACCTCCATGGAGCCTTTTGAATGGCTGAAACTGTTATAGAGAAATGTATCTGCAGAAAGAGGTAGTCCGTATTTCTTGGTATTTTATATAAATCCAAGATGCTGCTTCTGCAAAATGTTTTCCTTCATCTAGAACCCTTATTTAATGTCTTCTGGGAGTATAGCTCAGGAAGTAGAACTCATAATTTCTCGGAGGTTGAATGAAATGGGTCAGGGATCCTTAAAAGAGCCAAATATTGCTATCAGAGTAGTTTTTCACATGCAGAAAGTTTAAACTGTTGACCTGTTTGAGATTTTGTTCTTTTTTCAATACCTCTTCGTTACAGATTTTACTCACTGTCACTAAAGCAAGACATTTGTATGTGAAGTCTTCATAGTCTGCTACTGTAAGAGAAACTCTTGACTTTCAAACACTACCATTTATCTTTAGTTGGGTTTAGGATGACCATATGCTCTGGTTTGCTGGAAACAGTGGCAGTTCATCCCTGTTTTTCAGCATCCTATCTGGTTTGTCTTGTCTCTCTCACTCACATGTCTTCACTGAGATGCTAAATGATGTTGTCTCCCTAGCCAGCCACCCTGAGTTGAGATCCTGACTAAGAGGAAAGGGTCTGTTAAAGTAGGTGTCAATGGAGTTTATCGTTTGTGCTGTGTCACACCACAGAGTTGTGATTGATGGAATCATCCCACATTAGCATCAGATTTCTTGTTTTATTTAAATTAGTACTTGTGATCATGTTATCCTAGACAGAAAATTCAGAGGATGAATCCTTACAAAATTAAGATTTATAGATTATGGCTAAAATATCTTGTTTTTTAATAACTGTTCTTGCACTCCATTTAGTATTTGGTATGTTTTTATATTTGGTACTTTAATCAGACTTTATACAAATACTAGACCAAGACTTTAAACTGATAAAACCATTTCTGTAAAGCCAATATATGGAATATCATAGGTTCTCAATTCTAGGCTTGAATAGTGGATTGGCGTCCAGCCAGGCTAGCTTCCAACCTGCCATGAACTTATGTAATATAACATTGAATCACTGCCAAGTATTTGAAATATGCAATTGTTTTAATAATTTATATATATTTAGATGTATATAATGCTTTGTAGGACATTATTTCTTTTGTAAGAGTTTATTTTTAAAGGTTAGGATCATTGGTAGCTTTTTAAATGCCAGTTCAATGCAATGTCGCCTCCTTTGAAAAGCTGTTGATGAGAAATTGGTGATCATTAGATCTTGGGTTTTGCCATGCTATCATAGTGTTACCTCTTGGTCCTCTTTAGAAAGGAGGAAACTTGTTAACTAGCTGTTTGGTTTTATTTCCCACAGAGAGCTATGTAACCTGAAAGTATATGGCTTTAGATACTGTGAATCTTGTTTTCTGTTTAGCCAAGTATCTGCTTAAATTGTTGAGACCCATGTCCTAAAGAAGGACTTGTGCTGATGGTTCTCCCATTCATGGGTATCCCTGTGTGTACACACAGCTTCAAGACTGGCAATTCTTTTGCTAAAAATGGATATAGATTAGAAACTAGCTGTGTTTAGAATCTACACTTCAAAGATAAAGGAACCTGCACGTTCCTTCCTGTGCCAAAACTAAAATGTGCACTGTTTACAAATGCCTGGGATTTGCACTGATACAGGGTGTGCAGAGGTTACTTTGCTGGGATTTCCCAGATTTGTGTTTAACGGAGTTGCAGTTTGTCATCTGAGGACAAATACTGAGAACCCTAAACTGGAAATGAGGAATATCTGAGGTAGTGGCTCAAGTGGCTCCCCAGAGCCTAGTTTGGGGACAGTTTTTCTAGATTGCTTTGACATATCCTTTCTGTTAACAGTTTTCCATGTTTGCCATTGCTGTATTCTTCCTTTGTAGGAGCCCCCAGATCTTTTTTTCTGCTGCGGGAGAATGTCCCAGTAGCATTTTAAGATCTTCTGATACAATGAATGAGCAATCCCAACTAACGCCTTTATCGGTGAATGTGGCATTGTTAAAGAAAACATAATACATCTGTACTTGGGTTTACTGTACCTCTATCAAGAGCTTTTTGAATGACTGGAAATGTTAAAGAAGTGTACCTGCAGAAAAGGTAGTCAGTATTTCTTGGTAGCTTATCTGAAGTGCAAGATGTTGCTTCTGCAGATGGTGTTCCTTTATCCAGGATCCTTATTGAATGTGTTCTGTGAGTATAGCACAGGAAGTAGAACTGAGTATTTCTTGGGGGTAGAATGGATCAAGGATATAGAAAAGGGCAAGTACTGGTATCAGCAATTTCTTTGTCAGAGCAGTTGTGGAATTAGGCAAATGCTTTATTGAAAATTGGCATTATCATTATAACACCATGAGTTTATCAGTGCACCTACTGTGTTATCCCAGGGTGTTTTTTAAGCAGTGATTAGTTTGATGTCAGACAGTTCCCCCTCCTTCCTCCTTTAGTATTGCTCTTTTTCTTTTTTCCCTTGGAGTTCAAAGTTATTCTCTACTCTTGGGTATTGCTTATATATCAGAGGCCTTCCACATTCCATGCCTTTAGATAAGAGTCCTCTTCCCAGTCAGTCCTGGGGAATGTTTCTGTGGCAGAGTTAGTTGGTAGATTCTAACAATAAGGAAGGGAAGCTGTGACATCAGAGTGACTAATGTCACAACAACTTGTAATTGAAGCTTTTTTAATGTCTGTCATGGGGAAACAGGGCAATTAGCTCCCCTATGTCTCAGGACTAAGAAATTGAGGTCACCCTTCCATCTTCCTACAGGAGGATTATGTCTTCTTATAGTTGGCTTTGGACTCCCCTTTTAAAAGTAGTAGAGAATGTTTTCAAAGAGGAATGAAATGTTTCTGCCCCCTTGGCACTTGGCAAGATAGGGGTTTTAAGCTGCCTATGAATGGGAGTCTCCTTAGTTTATAGCTGGATATTTGTAAGAGCCTCTTAGAGATAAGGAGTGAGATTGTATTGCACTGCCTTGAGTCTTAGTCCTAAGCTTTTCCTACACCTCAGTTTTTCTCATTTGTAAAATGATAACACATAACTTCCCTTTGTACCTCATAGTTTGTTGTGAGGACTAAATATGTGGGGACAATTAAACTTGTAATAGCCTTGAGTAAGATAGTACAAGTTTTTGCTTTTGGTAGACCAAGCTCTTGGGGTTTTCATAAAGGGGGAAGAAATGGCAATTTAAAATAACTCTGAATAGTAGCCAGCGTGCTAAAATGATGAGCACCACTAAATATCTGTGTGTCTTTTTGGTGTTTGCACTATGCAATGCTTTTAAAATACCTGTTGATTCTGTTGTGCTTTTTTGTGTAATAAATATTTTTAATTTTGCCATTTTGTGGTGTCATTATTGGGGAAATACGAAATTTTGTTTATATACAGCAAAATCTCATTTTCTATTTTGACATTCAAACTGTGGTTGGTTTGGGGACGAAGAGAAGAGAATAGCTTTTGCCATACAAGTTAGTGTTCTTAGCTGTGGCTGGTATGGCTTGGTGGACTGGGCACCAAGTTTCCCACTCTTCCTTCCCCATGTTCTAAAAGTAAATAAATAAAATCTTTAAAAAAAGCTAGTGTACTCAAACAGCAACTTTTGGTATTTCCCCTTAGCTATAGAGTGACTATTTCAGTTTTAGGTTCACAATCCTGAAGGAAACCTCAAAATTTGGCAGTGTTTTTTAACTGAACTGTGAAATTTTTTCCCCACTAGAGATCTTGAGAATTAGAAACCATAGAGTCCAAGGCCTGCATGTCTGGAGTGATTTAGGCAAGCCCTTTCTAGGCACAAGTGTGTACATGATCTTCTGAACCCATGAGTCCATGCTCTTTGCTATTGGAGAGATTTCAGATGGGGAGATGATGGATTTGTCTGTTAAGTTTACAGAGTGCCTGGTGGATTGTGGCCAGTGCAGAGATACTGAGGGCTTGTCACAACAGCACACATTAATTGTATGCTTTGCATTGGCTAGGTTCTCTGGCTGTGGTTCTTAAATTTTGGGGATTATAGCCCTTTTTGAAAAGCGAATGAAATTTAAGAAATTTCATTTAAAAAATACAGAAAATTTTACGTTCACATTCAGGAGCTATATTTAAGCCCCTGGTCTTCAGGTTCTATTCCTGGAGGGTATTAACAGACAATGAGACTGCCCACAAGGACCTTGCCAGCCCACGTGCTTTTCAAAAGGTCATCCCTTATCACTAAGGCCTTTAAGGTGAGTGGAACATCTGCTCAGTTGTCCTGAGCTTATGGCCAACACACAGTTGCAGATTGGTGCATGCCGCACAACTTTGGGAGGTACCCTTCCTAGGTGCCTTAGGAATGATACGACCTAAGGCTTCTGGTGCTGCTTGTATCGGCATTTAGTGTGGGCCTGGTACCTCTTGGGAAGTGGCAGCTTAGGAGGCTTCGGCACCTACCATGGCAGAAAAGCCCAGGGAAGGAATCCAGACAGAACAGGGACCATACTAATTTGAAGGTGGCGGGTCAGGGTGGTTCTGTGGTGCAAGTAAGATTAAGAGGCATACACCAAATAGCAGTTAACTAATGACAGCCTGTTGTGAACGGCAGGGTTTGCCGGTGAGGCAGATTGGATCTCTATTTGAAGGACAGCCGATCAATAAAACACCACTGCAAAGTTGGAAGTGGAGGATGAAGGTACAATTGATGTGTTCCAGCAGCAGACGGGAGGTGTCTGCTGGAAAGGGGAACTGCTCCAGAACTCTCTAGACCCAGAAGATGTTCTCACCTGGAAAACTGCAGCTGGGCCTCTCCATATCCTGACTACGACTTCTTTCATTCTCTCCTTCCCCGTTTTTTTATTGTATGTGAAGTGACTAGGTGCACAAACATGTGCATTTTTTAAACTAACTGGCTACTCTGATAGGAATGGCTCAGTGCCTGGGTATCGTGCCACAAAGCATAAAGTCGCTGGTTCGATTCCTGGTCAGGACACATGCCTAGGTTGCTGGTTCAGTCCCCAGTCAGGGCGCATGTGAGAGGCAACCAATCGATGTTTCTCTCTCACATTGATGTTTCTCTCCCTCTTTCCTTCCCTTCCCTTCCCCTCTCTCTAAAAATAAGTAAAATCTAAAAAAATAAACAAATTGGCCAATGGCATGTTTAGATCTACGTCAAATAGAGATGGAATGGGGGAAAATACTGGTTCTATGAACATACCCCCTTTCTCCATTAGTAGAATGCTCATTCAGCTCCTGCCTTTATATTCCAGTGAGTTATTTTGCTTAAAATAAGAACAACATAAAAAGCCTTGCATACCTTGTTCAGTTGGAGAATTTTAATTTTTACCCCTCACTTACGCCCTTGAGAATTACAGAATATACAATACTCACATGTCTAGAGTGATTTAAGGCAAGCCCTCTCTAGGTGCAGGTGTGTACCTAATTTACCGTTGTAACCAAGGACAATTTTGTAACTATGAAGCTGCCACATGTAGGGCAGTCTGTCTTTAAGTAAAGATAAATGAAATGAATCCTAGGCAGTTTTCCCCTCAAGTCAAGTGTCTTGATCATTAGATGAATTTCTTGTTTAAAATGAAAACAAAATCAAAAAGGTGATATGCCCTAGAGATAAGTTGACTACTCCTGAATGAGGAGGTCCTGGGGGTGTGGTGGTGGACGTGATACTGAAAACGCCAAGGGTAGTATTTCAAAAACAGACGAGGAGCACCAGAGACAAGGATGAGAGCAGCTCTTTGTTGCATAACCCTTTCCATGTCTGTGGCTTCTTCAGGTACTTGTTAATGGTTCCAGCCGAGTAGCATGTTTCCTGGGGTTTTGCATTCTGTCTATGGTCTAGCATGGAGTTAGGGACAAAAGACTTTCCACAGGGCTGAGGAAGCGGCAAATGAAAGAACTGCGGGAGAGAGTGGCCTGTTTGGAGGAGAAGTTCCCTGCAACGATTTAAGGATGTGACTGGAGAAATGATGAGAGGTGGGGCTGGAGTGTTGAAGGGGCTGGTGATGAAGGTGTGATATGCCAAGCTAATTAATTTGAACCTTATCTTGAAGGCAGTGGAGAGCCATTACAGAGTTTTAACCAGGGGTGTGATGTGACCTCATTTGCACAATTTTGAAGGATCATTCTGGGTGCATTGTCAAGGACAGACTGGAGTGCTGGCTAGAACAATTAGGTTGTGGCGGATCTGAGCTGTAAATGATAGTACTCCTATGCAATGTCAGAGGGCCTGGAAAGAGCAATAATAGATAACATTTACCGAACACTTAGTAGATGCTGACTTATCTCTTATCCCCTGGGGTATTCAAGGCTTAGAGAAGTTAATAACCTGTCCGAGGCAACTAAGAATCACAGTCAGTCAGTGGTTAAAACCAGTGTGTCTGAGTCAAAAACCTGAGGTACGTAGATTTGAGAGTAATCAAGGTGGAAGTGACAGACTTTATGATGTGGGAGTGAGGAAAAGGGAGGAGTCAGGGATAGGCTTGGGCAGGTGATGGATGGTGGTGCCATTCACTGAGACAAAGAAGGTAAAAGAACAGATTTTTGGATGATGGTGTTGAGGTAGGAAAAAACGATGAGTTTAATTGTGGATGTGTGGACTTTGTGCATACAGGAAGGTCCAAATGGAACTCGAGCTCAGGAGAGATGTGGACTGTAAATACTAAGTACCTATTAGGTATGCTGTGCTTTCTAGGTACTGGGTGGACACCATTGGGAAGGTGATGGACGTGGCCCCGATGCTTAGGGCTTAGGAAAACTAGGTAACACCTAACATCAGTGTGACGAAGGTTGTGCTGGGAGAACACTTGCTGCTGTGAGAAACAGGGATGAGGGACCTCATTTAGTCACGGGCCTAGGAGCACCCCCTTTAAACAACTGAGAAGCGGAGATCTGAAGGGAGGATAAGAGTTAATGAGGAGGGAAGAGTGCCACAGATAAGCAGGGATATACAAAGGCCTCTAGGTGAGGAAATAATGATGTCTGTGAAGACTGTGAAGTTCAGATGAGGAGTTCTGGCCAAGATGGAGGTACAGGTAGAAACCCTTCACTTCCTTGCACAACCAACAGGAGGATAACAACCAATCTAAAATCAATAAACAACCAAAAGTGCCAGAAAATCAAACTGCATGGAACTCTGACAACCAAGGAATTAAAGAAAAAATCAACCAGAACAACCAGACCAGTAAGAACTTGCGGCAAGGCAGTGGACGCATGGGTGGGGCTGGCTGAAGGCGAAACCGAGACTGTGGACTATGGCGGGGCTTGCTGCGGTGGGAGAAACCCAGTCTCATATGAGTTCGTTGGAAAGGGGGCCTAGAGACCAGCAGGAGAGCTGCATTGTTCCCTCTCCGGCCCCTCCCCCACAGGCAGTGTGCAGTGCAGCAAAGAGAGTTGTCCTGCCCAGGTGAACACCTAAGGCCCCGCCCCCTTACAACTTATCAGCTATGCCAAGACAAAGAAATAGGGCCCAAATGAAAGAACAGAACAAAACCTCAATAAGAGAACTAAGCGATAAGGATACAGCCAACCTATCTGATGGAGAATTTAAAGCCCTGGTCATCAAAATGCTCAAAGAACTGACTGAGTTTGGTAGAAAAATGAAAAAACAAATGAAAGATACCCAAAGTGAAATAAAGCAAAGTGTTCAGGGAACCAACAGTGACAGGAAGGAAACCAGGAGTCAAAGCAACAATTTGGAACAGAAGGAAAGAAACAAAACATCCAACTGGAGCAAAATGAAGAAACAAGAATTTAAAAAAGTGAAAGACTTACAACCTCTGGGACAACCTGAAACGTTCCAACACCCGAATCATAGGGGCGCCAGAAGGAGAAGAACAACAGCAAGAAATTGAAAACTGATTTGAACAAATAATGAAGGAAAACCTCCCCATTCTGGCGAAGGAAATAGACTTCCAGGAAGTCCGGGAAGCCCAGAGACTCCCAAAGAAGTTGAACCCAAAGAGGAACACACCAAGGCACATCATCATTAAATTATCCAAGATTAAATATAAAGAGAGAATCTTAAAAGCACCAAGAGAAAAGGAGACAGTTACTTGCAAAGGAGTTCCCATAAGATTGTCAGCTGATTTCTCAAAAGAAACCCTACAGGCAAGAAGGGGCTGGAAAGAAGTATTCAAAGTCAGGAAAGGCAAGGACCTACATCCAAGATGACTCTATCCCACAAAGCTTTCATTTAGAAT
Source organism: Macrotus californicus (assembly GCA_007922815.1). Taxonomy (NCBI): domain Eukaryota; kingdom Metazoa; phylum Chordata; class Mammalia; order Chiroptera; family Phyllostomidae; genus Macrotus; species Macrotus californicus. The sequence continues at coordinate 37,869 of VMDR010004249.1, forward strand.
GGAAGGGCAGATAAAGTGCTTCCCAGATAAGGTCAGGTTAAAGGAGTTTATCATCACCAAGCCCTTATTATATGAAATGTTAAAGGGAGTTATCCAAGAAAAAGAAGATAAAAAATAGGAACAGTAAAATGACAACAAACTCACAACTATCAACAAATGAACCTAAAAGAAAACAAAAACTAAGCAAACAACTAGAACAGGAACAGAATCAGAGAAATGGACATCACCCAGAGGGATTCCAGTTGGCAGGGGAAGGGAGGAATAGGGGGAAAAGGTACAGGGAAGAAGAAACATAATTAGTAGGCATAAAACTGACGGGGAGACATAAAAAATGGTATAGGAAACAGGACTCAACTTACATGTACAACCCATGGACATGAACTAAGTGGGGGGAATGCTGGAGGACTGGGGGGCAGGGCGGAGGGGGGATAAAGGGGGAAAACTGTAATAGCACAACCAATAAAAATACTTATAAAAAAAAAGACTGAAGTTCAGTGTGGCTGAAAGCGTGGAAGGAGAGAGGAGGGGGCTGGGTTAAGAATTTGGAGGGAGTGGAGGTCTGAAAGGTACTATGGAGAATAGGGAAGAGAACAGACTGGGAAAATTGTGCAAGAGACTATCTTGTCTTTTGGAAACTTCTTTGTTGCGGGAGGAGGTCCTGTGCCTTGTAGGATGTTCAACAGCATCACTGGGCTCTGTCCGCTGATGAGGAGCAACTTTGGCAAATGTCACATGAGGAGAAAATCGGCCCTGGTTGTAGGCCCAGCTGCTGAGTGCTTCAGGAGAAAAGTCACACAGCCTGTAGATCCACCTCTGTGTCCTGGTCTCTCAGTTCTACCTGGTTCTTCTGTTTCCCTCCCCGGCCTTGGAGAGGGCTGTCCTTCCCACCCTACTGGCAGCAGGTTGTTGCTGAGCAGCGAGTAGAAATGAGGTGTGTGACTTCTGAGCAGAAGTGCAGGGACTGTTGCCAAGGTCAGTCAATGCTCTTTTCCCTCAGCATAAGGCTAATGCACCCCAGAACGGGGCTGCTCCTCAGCCTGGCCCCAAGGCCAACGAGGTCAGAGAGCAGAGCAGCGGCTGTCCAGCAGGGGGCAGAGAAACGAACATTTTATTGGAAGCCCCTGAAATTTGGGGGTTTGTTACCACACTGTAACTTAGGCTAAGCTGACGGGTAAGGAGGGGGAGCGATCCCAGGTGCAGGCAAGAACCAGGAATGGCATCAAGCCAGTGGTTGAAGCCATGGAGATGTAAGTCCTTGTGGAAGCGGTCAGTGATGGTCCTGTGAGGCTACAGTTGGATGCGTTATTCGTGTGATGTGACATCACCAGGGTGGCAGGGCTGTAGGGACCGAAAGTCTGTAATGAATGAGGGAAAGTAGCTGGAAGGGATGGCACAGTGAAGGAGGAGCAGAGAGAAGTCTCTGTCTCGGGGTCACAAGCGCAGAGATTTAGGTGCGGAGGCATGATGTGTGGGCGCAGCGCCGGGGCCCATCTCCTGGCTGAAGGTCCAGGGGGTGTGGGAAATGACTGCCAAGATTCTCGGGGAAAAGCCAGGCATCCTTTCAGGCGGAGAAGTGGAGGAAAGAGAAGTTTGTGGACGCAGGCCGGGGACGCTCCCCCTGAAGCAGACTGAAGGAGCAGTAGTTCATAACTTGCGTGGGTCCAGAGGTGGCTGCTCCGGATCCTCTCTCCACAGAAAGATAGATGTGTGTGTGTACACACACACACATACATACACATATGTAAATTTTATATCCAAACCCAGAAAACTTGTACACACCCTGAAGCCCTCCGCGGAGCCTGGTTAAGGCCCCTGTTACCGGTGGCACCTTGGCAAGCATCGGGATCGCCCGAAGGGCTTTGCCGGGGATCGCTAGGTCCCGCGCGCACAGGCTGCTCTCGGCAGGCCTGCGTTTCTGTCGGGTTCCCAGGCGACGCTGGTGCGGGCTGCGGAACCACACCCAGAACCGCTGCTGCAGTCAAAATAGGAGCGAGTTTTGGGATGGAGAAGGACAGTAGGAAATTGCTAGAGAGAAGGTCATGGGGATAAGGGTGGATTCTTTTGTTCTGCTGGGCTCGAAACAGTTCTTGACTTCAGCTGGGCAAATAGTCCAGTGTTTGTGCCACACACACAGAAAACCTTTCAACGTGGAGGAAAGGGAGAGGCGTGAACACTCGCGTCAGGTTTAGGGCAAGCTGTACGAAACAAAATCTTTGCGTTGCCTGTCCTTGCAGATCATTCTCGTCGGCACTCCCACTTGACGAAGACGGGGAGCGATACTCGTGGCTTGACTGAGGAACCATCTTGCCTCTTCTCACTCTGGGGTTCTTCCCTCTTCATCAGCAACCCTTTAAAAAAGATCACTAGTGGGAAATTAGCCAGCATTTGAGTTGAGTTAAAGATATGCGACACTTCCAGTGCACTAAATGGGGAAATCTTAAAACTCCAGCACAGTGCACTGCTTAAAACTGCGTGAAGCCGCCCCCTAAACATGGGACACACTTTGGGGGTAACTGCCTCTGCTTTCTCTTCCTCCTCTTTCCCCCTCTCTCTAATGCTCATGATCAGGGTTTCTGGTATCCTCGGCCCTGAGTTAGCTACTTGACGGGTGACCATAATGTCACTTAGTATCTCCAAGCCTCAGCTCCCGGATCCGGAAAACAAAGTGCGATGGACGAAGGAGGTAACGCGTGTGAGGTGCTTAGCCCCTGACATTTCCTCCTCTTGCTTCCCTCGGAGCCAGGGCTTGCAGCTTCCTCAAACAGGAGTGACCAATCAAACTTCTGGCCTCTAACCAGCAGGTTGGCCTGTACTTCCACCAGAGGGCGCCAGTAGCCTATGAAATCTTAGAGGAAGGTCCCTTTACCGTGACAACAGCATAGTTGAATCTGCCCCAGGATAACCACCCCCAGGTCGGCGATTTTCAACTTTTTTCATCTCATGGCACACATAAACTAATTACTAACATTCTGCGGCACACCAAAAAATACCTTACTTTTAAAATATTTTTTGCCCATCTGACAAAAAAGATAGGTATAATTTTGATGCACTTACACCAGACGGCTATGGTGTTGGAAGTTGTCGATTTTTTGTTTGACAATATAATGGAAAAGTGGTCCGTGCCCCTGACTAAATAGGCAGGTGTTGCATGTTTTAAAAATTCTTGTGGCACTCCAGTTAAAAGTCGTTGCCCTAGGTTCAAGTCTTTATTTAAATATTCGTACCTGCTGGTGCTTGGAGGGATCGTGTGTGAGATTCCTCTCAAGTCCAGGAGGGAGATCTGAAGTGAGAAGGGTAGTGTAAATAGCACTGTAACTCCAAAGCAGCTACCAAGAGAATCACATTTTTGTTTTTGCTATTGTCCATTCTACCATCCACTCTCCGTCTCTTCAGACCATCTGTAACCTAGTTACAAATTATTCTATAATAAGCCATTGCAGTTCCTTTCTTCCTGGTTTATTCAAATGAACTGAATTGCTGGTTTTTCGTTTGATGCACAGCCTCCCCACTCCTGCCCCCGATCACGGCCAGCCTTCCTTCCTTCCTTCCGGGAGGGACAGGGGTGTGGGTCGGGGAGGACCTATCTCTGAGCTTCTGCCTCACTGCCGAGCCTCAGAAGCTGTTTCCCTGAATCCCTTTGTGGTTAGAGTCTACTCATCGACAGGTACCTATCACTCTATGTCTTGGGAGAAAAGAAAGCTCTTTCTGCATCCGAGGAATGGGACAACTAGGAAAAGCATAGGCCGCCAGATACCACAGCCTCCCTCAAAACTTCACAGACTTGCCCTGGCCAGGTAGCACAGTGGTTAGAATGTCATTCCAATACAGCAAGGTTGTGAGTTCGATCCCTGGTCAGAGCACATACAAGAATCAACCAGTGAATACATAAAAAAGTAGAACAACAAATCAGTGTTTCTCTCTTTCGAAAATCAATGAATAAAAAAATAAAAAAAATCACAGACTTCAGGGGAGCAATGGTATCAGCGTCTATCTATCTTACACACACTTTATTCTTTACCTGTCTTCTTTGTTTTCAATCTGATGGGGAAAGAAATACAGCCTCAGGTCAGCTTTCAGCACTGTTCCTGGGCATGCTGGCCCAGACAAAAAAGGCCTGGAAGAAAATGCGAAGGGTATGCCATGCACCCTATTAAGGGCGCAGCCACAGAACCTTTGGGATGGGCGGGGCTCCAGAAGTCCAGAACCACCCTCCTTGTTCCGAGAGGAGAAATGACCCGGTCGGGGTTACATAGTTGGTTAACGGCAAGTAGCTATTCCCGCAGAACTAGAGTTCAGATCCGTGGCGGGCACACTAGTTCTTGTCTCACTGCTTTATAAATCAGTCATCATCATTTACATTCACCATGTGCTTGGTATGTATCAAGTACCTGTTTTGTTTCATGTCCTGTACTCGTCACAGCAACCCTACGAGAGAATGCAGTGTTCTGTGAGTGAGATACGTTATCCCTATTTCACAGAGGCGTGGAGAAGTTAAATTTAAAATGCAGGAAAAAAATTAGCCAGCATTCCATTTCAGTGTTTCTCCATGAGGTTTTTTTTGGTTTATTTTTTTGACTATCTCTTGCATAGCAGGATATATAGCATCTCTGGCTCTCAGCACGAATGGGCCCAGTCAGTCATTATAACATCAAAAATTTCCAACTGCCCCCTCCCTCTCAAAGTAGAGTAGAGGTGGTCCTCCTGTTTAGGACCACCGACTTAAATGCATGAGCACGGGAAAAGGAGTAGTAAACAAAACTGCTTCACTGGCTTGGTTATTTTTATATTAATGAAGGTCATAAGGCGGAGGAGGTAGGAACAGGACAAGAGAAAGGAGATTTCGGGAGGTGGGCACAGTTCCGGAAGGCAGGAGGCTAAATTATAAAGGAAGAAAATGAACCCTAGACAAACTAGCGTAGTTCTACCAAACGCTGGAGCGCAGGCAGGGTGTGGCCTCACAAACTCACACCGTCACAGACCAGGTGGGTCAGGGACCAAAGGGAGGAGGGGGGGCGGGGCTGGAGTACGCTGGAGAGCCACACCCACACTGAGGGGCCCCCGGTTCCCAAGTTCAGCCTGGTCTTTTCAGGTGGTAATGTGGGGTCATGGCTGCCAGCTTTTCTAATATTTCAGGAGACTCCACCAGGCCAGATTTTTATAGGAAATCTTTACTGTAAATACAGGATTAAAAAAACAGTTTGAAACATTAGGCAGGCCAAGAACAAAAGCCTACGGGTGAATGTTGGTAGTCTGTGACCTGTGGATCAGCTCCTCTGTGAGGGCCATTCCCATCTAAGGTGCCACAATGCACGCCCACCACGCTGGGGGACAGAAGGGATGCCAGTTCCAGCACACACAAGACACTTACCACCTGTCTGAGCTGGCAAACAGTGCGGCAGGCTGGCAGAGGCGTTGGGAGCCTTCCCTGGGGTACTGGGCTGCAGAGGCTGGTGGACGCCTGTCAGAGGAGCTCCGGTCCCTTGTGAATCTGAGATTTGGGAATTCTGGGGCTGTCCCTCCCTGAAAGCAGGGCTGGGGACATGAAAACTCTGGAGCCCATGGACTGCTCCCAGCTCAGGCCCCTGGCAGTGGCTTCGTCACTTGGCCCTGTCACATCCCCTGACATGTAAGGATGGGGAAAGGAAGCTGCAGAGCCCCTACCCCCTCGAGGCCGCTGCGGTGCACAAATCCAAGCCTCTCAGCTAGTGGGTCCCGGATACCCACTGCAGAACTGAAAAACCGGTTTTCCATCCCAGCTGTTCAGATACTCTGTGAGTTAAGTTTAAACTCATGTTTCTTTAAAACCCATTTGGAACTATGTCCTTCCCCCTGCTCTTTCTCTCCCATTAATGGGGGCATGGGGTGGGGGGAAGAGCAAGTTCTCAGGAAAGCGGTCTGAGCACATGGAACGCTGAAGGTCCTCTCCAGCACTCCAGCCACCTTCTGCTCTGGGGCCCTCAATAATGTTCAACTTATTTAGAATGAAACCAAACTCCAGGGCACTTGCTCTCCTGTTGTTTGGGGAAGGGCCTGCCATGGCCTCTTGCTCTCTGGGAGGGTAGCACTGTGCCTTTTAAAAGCAGCACCTTTGTCGTTTTCTGACTCCTGGCGGTGGGATAGTCAGCTGGGAGGTAGCAGGGTTTTGCCACCCCAACCCTTGATGTGGAAGAGTTAAAAAAAACAGGCTGCCAGGTAAAAATCGACACAGTAGGAAGTCTCTGTTCAGTTCTCTAGATTGAGCCAAAGTCGATAGCTGCGCTCTTTCCTGGCTTTGCCCACATCCCCGCGGGCACTGGGGCAGCTCGCAGAACGGGGAGGTCCCAAACTCCGCTGCCTGTCCTTCCTGACCCATGTGCCCACCTGTGCCAGTTCTTTTCCGTGCCTCTGAAAGTTATCTGCTGCAGACGGGGAGGGTGATGCAGGCAAAGGCTGCTGACAAGCAGGCAGCACCATACACAGGATGGAGTCTGAGGCCAGCACCAGCAAAGGTGATGATTTGGCTCCACTTCACCTCAGACTTCTCCCAGCGTCCTTGGGAGTCAGTCCGAATCATCATTTTCTTCTTCCTTCTCTGTTCAGCCTCGTACCTGGGTGCCCTCCCTGTCCAAGTCAGCTTCCCCTCCTCCCCTAGGGCAGGAGCACCCTGCCGGGCTAGGGAACCTAGGCAGTATTGCTGCGGGAGCAGCCTTTAACCAGCTTACCTACAGCACAGATTTTCAGAGTTGTGAACAGGAGTCTTTCCAGACTTTTGGCTACCACACATGAATAGAATAAAAACTAACAAAACAACAATGAAGACCGCATATATGTGTGAATGTATGTGTATATATGTGTGTGTGTGTGTGTATATACATATTTTTTAAGATGAGGACTTTCATAGGGTTGCCAGCTTTTATTTCATCAAACAAGCACATCAAAAAGACAGCAACGACTCTACCTGTATCGCCACCATCCTTTCCTAAAGGAAAAACAAATGATGCCACAAATGTATGAAGGACATAATGTCTAATAAACAAAAGTCCTCTGAAATCATAAAGCTCTGGGGAGAAACTTACTGCATTTTTCCTATTCATCCCAGAGGTGACATCTGAACCATGAACCCCCTCAGCCCTCAGATGGGACTGGTGCCCGAGTCCCCTGGACTGAAGAGCTTCCCCTCCTGCTTCTGTGCCCCTCCCAGTCTTTTCTGCTTTGGGACCTGCCCATGGAAGGTGCATAGTGATACGTGAGGAAAAGTTGTGAGAGACTTTGAAATGGGTGAAAAAGGATTATTGGGTGTCCTGTCTAGTTTCTGCTTGGATCATCCTTGCCTTTCATTCATTGTCTTTGGCCTATTTTACAAATCCGTAAATAGCGGAAAGTTGAGACTAATGCAAATAAGTTAGCCCTTAGAAATGTGAGTTGTTCCCAGTGGAGATTCAGTTGATTACTGCAGTGTGGGTAGTGACCAGCCCTAAGTAAGTTACTTGCCGTGTTCTGGTGGCTTCTATGTCTCCTCTTGGACGACCTTTTGAGCAATTGTAACATCTTACTAGTTCCCTCAGTAACCGATGTGTTAAATTAAATCATTGACGTGTTAACTTTGTATTTGTACAAGGGTCTTGATTTTACCTTTCAAAAACACCCTTAAATAATGGCTACCGCTGAGGGCCGTGGCAAGGATGGAATGCAGCCATGGAAAGGCCAGTCTGGCGCAGGGCCTGGCATGTGACATGCCTTTCACAGCTAGGGCAGGCCTCGCCTTTTCCTGCTTTCTGAGCCCCAGGGCATGCTGTATTTTCACGAACAAGCAAACAAAAAGGCTTTAAAATTTATTTATTTATTTATTTATTTATTTATTTATTTATTTATCTGAGAGAGAGAAACATCAGTTTGTTGTTCCACTTATTTATGCATTCATTGGTGGCTTCTGGCATGTGCTCTGAGCGGGAATTCAACCCGCAGCCTTGGCGTATCAGGACGATGCTCTAAACCAAACGACCTACAAAGCCAGGGACCACCCAACACAATCTTTTGATGAAACTTTTCACATGACAGTATTAGTGACTTGGACTTCCCAGTCTTCACATTGTAAAGCTTGGACTCCCAGGAAACAATAATGCTTACCCAGAGGAACGGCTGTAATGGTAGAAATCCAGAGGGTGCAGTATACAGGTGTTGTAGATGTTTGGGGCCATGTGCCTTTAAAATAACCTGTTCTGCTGGTATTTAGCTGCAAAGCACAGTTTGAGTCCCCTCCCCTCCCTCCTCTCCCCTGTGCTAGAAGCACCAGCCTTATCATGCTGAGGAGAATAGTTTCAACCTTGTACCAGGATCTTGAAATATATACTTTTTAAATCTGCTCTCCGATCTGTGAGCTGGATATGTTTATCTCCGTTACTGATGAGGAACTAGGAGAGGTCAAATGGCTTGCCCAAGTTTACACAGTGGGGAAGTTGCTGAACCCAGGGTCTGAATCCAGAATTGTGGGTTTGAGCCATGAGAAAGCCCTTCTGGTCAAGACTCTTGTCCCTCCCCAAACTCGTCACCACTACTGAAACCCACTGCCAAGTGTTTTATACCTCTGCAAAGATATTGGTTCCATTAAAATGGAAATGACCGGGAAGGCATAATACACTTGCAATGAAAATAATAGCAGAAACAAATTAATTTGAGCTGGAAAACAGATTTTGACCGAAGGCTTAGGGCCCAGCCAGAGAGGAGCAAGGGAAGGTGAGAGCAGAGCTCCCTGTAGCCAGGGCCCCTGTGCTCAGTGGCTTAAGAGTGAGGGTGGGAGCAGGGGTGGGGGAGAATTGACAGGCAAAGGAAGAAGCTGGGGAGGGTCACAGAACTAAATCGAGTAAGTCAGGGGAGAGAAATGAGCACTTATGGCCTCTGTCATCAGACCCTGAACAGCCAGGGAAGAGGAGTTTGCAGGCCTCACAGACTGTAAGTGGAGTAAAGGCTTCCTAAAGGTCGGCCAACCACGACCATGCCCTCCTCTCTCACTGTCTGGGTCAAGGAGTTGCCACGTCTGGGACCAGATGTGACAGGGCACGTGGGTGCTGGAATGGCCTGGAGGTTGGAGGACCACGGGCCAGGCCATATAGCATCTCTGCCCATCTGGAATATGGGGGCCAGGCCCATGGAAGTCAGGTAAGTGGGTGTCTTGGTGATGGATGGGTCTTTCCTGGCAAGTGTGCCCTGTCCCTCTGTTGACCCAGTGACTCTAGGGCCCCTTGTCATCCACTGATTGCTTTGTGATTAAGGCATAGATCACTTATTCCCACCTCCTGTCCCTGTTCCATGCTCCATCAGCTCCAATGGTGGACCCTTCTGCACCCAGGCAATTTACTCAGAAATTATTGTCCCTAGAATCTCTTGGAGTGCAGACGGTGACCAGAGTCTGCGTGGGATTCCCCTGCAGAGCTCTAACCAAGGACAGACAGATGAGTCACGCATTAGGGAGAGACGAAGTATCTGCCATGAGTAAAGCAGGGCCCAGCTAAGGCCAGAATCTGTCCTGCAGGAATCCCCCCTTCTTGGCTGCCCACTTTGGGGCTCAGCAGTAGAACTGTGAGTTCCCACAGGGTGGCCATTCCCTGGACCTGCAGTGGGGTCCTGTCAGAGTTCCACCTGGGATGTGCAGCCTAACCCTGGTTTGTCGAACCAGAGTACTGCATTTGGAGGAGAGGGTGGCCACTCTCCGGTCCCCAGCTCAAGCCAGGTAGCCCTGCCCCTACCCAATAAGAAAACCAGTGGTCCCAAATGAACGCTCTCACTATTTTCCAACACACATTTTCCTCACCTTGGCCTGAGATTCTAACCCAAAGACTGTCTATGAACTAGATTGGATGCTGATTTGGCTGCATAGACTTTGTGACTTACCAGAGCAGAAAAGACAGAATGACATGCTGTTAACACTCATTCATTCAGCAAATGTTTACTGAGTACCAGACAGGAGAGAGGGGTTGTTTGTGTTAATTAATTGGGAAGAGCATGCCATTAATAATGCTCTGTGCTGTGCATTCTTTCATGCTGCAGCAGAATTTAATTAGCCCCCACCCCGCAGTGTCCCCCACTGCCTCCCTGCTTTCCTCTACAGGGCAGATGACAAGGTTTTGCTCAGTCTGAGGAAGCCTTGAAAAGTAAAGGTGGGGGACAAATGCTGTCTTTGCAGAGTAAGGCCTGGATTCTGAGTTCCTGAGAGAGAATGCTGTGATGGCCAGGGGAATGTGAGCTCCTCCAGCAGGCCAAATGGGGCCTTCAGATGGAAGCGGGTCTTCTGGTGGCAAGACTTAAGCCTTTCCAGGAGGGAGCCAGCTGCTGTGAGGATGAGGAGCCTGCACTCAGAGGGCTGAAAGTCCCCTCCTGCAAAGAGCAGGGGGACTAGAGCCGAGCCCTGCCTTTCCTGGTACTGCACAAGGACAACGGCTGCTGAGGGTGTCCCTGGGGCTCCCTCATTCCCCAGCTCCCTGCTCTCTGTCTCTACTCCTACCTGTCCCCGTTCACGGTCTAATCCTCCCACCCTTAGATGTGGCTTGGAGGACAACACACAGGGGACACTCCAGGTGGCAAAGCCAGGTGGGGCCCGCCCATCTGGCTGAGTGGGGAACTCACACCTCTGCTTTGGAAAGGAACCCTTGCTGGTCCAGTGGGCCGTGGCCATAGCAGGGATGACGGCCTGCACTTACGTGGAGCATCCTTCTAATCAGATATTTACAGATGTTGACTCTCAAATAGCAGCAACCCTGTGAGTTAGGCACTGTTAGGACCCAGTTTGGCAGATGAGTAAACTGACCTACAGAGAAGTTAAATGACTTGCCAGGGGTCATATGGCTCGCAAATGGTGGTGTGGGGACTCGAATCTGGGCAATTTGCCTCCAGCGTCCACATAGTGAACAGTATCTCTTCTGCCCTCCTCACTGAGCATTCTTGCATGTCAGACTCTTTTGACTGCAAGTGACAGAAACCTGACCCAAGGATACTGCAGCCGGAGGCAGCAGCAAAGTCTTGGAGGCCCAAAAGGGAAGGTGTGTAGTTAGTGAGGATCGTTAGTCACGAGGGGCAGGGATGGAGGGAAGCCACAGCAGGGGTCTTCAGTCGGGCCAGGCACGGGAAGGCCGGGGCCCACTGCAATGGCACCTGAGGCTGCAGGAGAGAGAGACGCGGAGCGCCACGCAGGGCCTGCTAACCGTGCTCTCCTCAGCCTGCGGTCTTCAGGTACTCTCTTACTGCCAGCGCTCTGCTCACTCCTCATCTGTTTCTGGTGGCTTCCCAAATCTTTTTCTGCTTCCGACTCCCCCGGAGAGTGAGCGCTCCACGGAGGGAGCTTTGATCTGCCTGGGCTTTCTGGGATGGGCCATCTCTGGTGCAGATTAAGTGTGTAGCTTGACACCTATGCCCTCGTAAATCCAATACCTTAATTAAAGATTCACTAGGAGGGGGTGCTGTGCTAGGCCCTGGGGGCTGGCAGGGGCTGCGGGAGTGGATCATCGGATGGAAGCCTTCTTTCTTCAGGGGGTGTGATCTCTGATTTATCTTTCTCCGCTGTGCCTCACTCCGACCCCTGCCAGTCTTGAAGTTTGAGTTCTCGCCCTGTCTGGTAGCTCAGTTGGATAGAGCATCATCCCAGTACGCCACGGTTGCGGGTTCGATCCTCAGTCAGGGCAGATACAAGAATCAACCAATGAATGCGTGAATGTGGAACAACAAATCAATGTTTCTCTCTCTCTCCCTCAGTTCGTCTCTCTCTAAAAAGTCAATAAGTAAAATTTTTTAAAAAGTTGGAGTTTCCCTGAATTCACACAGTGAACTGACTTAGAAGACAGAGCCACTGTCCCCTACATTTACCCAACCACCATACTGGATGTAGCTAGGGGTTGGAGGTGCGGGGGAAGAGGGCGCCCTGGTGACCTGGCCAAGCTCCTACCAGACACCGGTGAGTGGCTTTCTTCTTCTGCTCCTGGTGTGAACTTGAGCAAGCCATTAAACCTTCCTGGGCTTCTGCATCATCCTTGATGTGTCAGCCAAGTGACTTGTGACTGCTCCTCACAACCTTGTACGCAGGGAGCAGCTAAAGGACAAAAGGAACAGAGGAGATCCAGTAAGCAGAGGCCCCAGTCGTCTTCCTCCTGAGATGCCTGGGTCAGAGGGCTTCCATCCCCCTGACCCCCAGCAAAGAGTTAAGCTGCAAGGAACTTCCCCTGTTTACCTTGGAATCTGCTGGGCTCCTGCATTTGGGGCATGGGATGCAGGGAGGAGAAGAGAGACTAGAGATGATACAGTGGCAGAGGGAGTGGAGTGGGTGGGGGTGAGTGCTGTGGGTTGACACACTTGGTAGAGATGGGCAAGGCTGCCATGAACACAGCCTTTTCCTTCCCTGCCCTGTGGCCAGCTGCAGTGCTGACACCAGGGGTGGATGGAGGGGTAGAGGTCCACTTTGAGAACTAGGAAGCAGAGGGGAGGGGGGTGGTGCAGGGAGTAGCTCAGCCAGCCAGATACCCCTGGAACCTGGGGCCTATGAAAGACCATGGAGTCCTGGCTTGAGGTTTCCCCTTACAGCCCCTCTACTGAATGCGTGGGAGCCCTGAGAATCAGGTCAGACAGGGTCTTGGAGGGCTCAAGGACAACTGCTTTGCTCCCCAGTGAGGAAGGGGAGGCCAGGGGAGGAGAAGGGGTGTGCTCAAGGCCTCAGGACTTGTTTAAGTTGCAGAGCTAAGAACTAGATCTACTTGCTGAGGGTTTCAGATTCTGATCATCTCCCAAAAGTCTCTCCCCTAACCCTAACTAATACTCGAATAAACTAGGGTGGCTCTAGTGTGACTTCTGGTCACCGGGGCCTTCAACCCTGGCATCGGCCCTACATGGTACAGGGCAGAGCAGACTCCCTGTTTGACTTTGGCCAAATCCTTTTTCTTCTCTGGGCCCGGTTTCCTCACCTGGGGCCATTCATTCCACCTGCCCTCTTGTGCTCCATGGGATCAGAGGCTAAATGGGACCATTCTCTTTTCAGACATCTGTAATTTAATAACAGACTAATTCTTGACCCAGCCTGACGGGAGAAATTCTTAAATGTACCTGTGAAGTACAGGGGACCTGGGCTTCACTGAGCCACATCATTTTTCTGGGATCCCAGGAGGGACATGAAGACCGGAGGGCAGGGCGGGACAGGGCCTGCAATCTCTCCGAGTGGCACCCCGTGGGGTCCGGAGTGCCCACTTCTGGCTGAGAGGTACTGCAGCTTTATGGATCTTAGAGGTAAAAAGAGTTCACTTTTATTTTTTATGTTCTGCATTCTCCACATGTGTTCTTTCACTTAGGTGTCACCACCTCACCCGTTACTAATGCTACCCTCAGTTTATGCGTGAGGAAGCTGAGGCCTGGGGACAGTAAATATGTCAAGTCACACCGCAGGTTAAGTGGCAGCCAGGACTCAAACCAGGTTTGGTGAGTGCCAAAGCCTTGCTCCACCACACTCTGCCTCTGCTGGCCAGAGGGGGCGCTGTGGTGGTCCCGAGATGCACCTTTAGGGAGGCAGGGCAGGGTGGCCAGGGCTCCCTTCCCAGAAGGAAGAGAACAGACTGAATGGGCGGGGGTTGGGTCCTGCCACAGGCTTTGCCAAAGCTTCTTGACAAGGCAGGCAGTGCTCAAGCTACCCCCTCTTTCAGGGAGCCCCTGGGGGGGATGTTCCTGCCTGTACTTCCACAACATGGCACCTAGACCTCTTTTGTAGAACATCTTTATGTTAATATGTTTATATTATTATAGTAAACAGTAAATGCAGTTATTCTAGGGCTTCTCCTTTATTGCCCTGCACACTCTTGGAGGGCAGGGGCTCCATTACTCATTGCCTTAGGCACCTGGTAGAGCCTTGCAAAGAGTAGCAGGTGAGCCAGGAATATTTGTAGAATGGACTATTAATAATGATTATTGCTTAAGACTGTCAAAAGTGATTTCGTATGTATTATCTTATTTGCCCACCCGCTCAAATTCATGCACATTTACTGGGCTGAGAGCGACGGGGTGACACTTCATTAGACACACCACATACCCTGTCCATGCACAGGGAGCTCAGACTTGGGGAGACAATACAAAACAAAAACTGTGGACACAGAAAACTGTGGTATGTGTAGCTGGGTGTCAGCACCAGTGCCGGTGAAGCTCCAGGAGGAGCCCCAGCCCAGTCTGGGGTGGTCAGGGAAGGCTTCAGGGTAGGCTGGGCTTTGTGGGGAAGGCAGCAGCCAGTCAGCCAGGTGAGGCAGAGTCAGACCGGGCAGAGCCTGTGGGAGAGGGGGAGGTGGTGGCAGGTTTTGGGGTGATTGCACATGGTCAGTAGTCCGGTACTGCAGCTGCTGGGGTGGGGAGCGTTTTGAAGAACTGCAAGGGAGGAAAAGGAAGAAAGAACACCTTTGATTTGAACGTGGAGTGCTTTGTATTTCTCAGTAATGTGAATGCTCTCAAATTAGCCTAAATTCAGCAGCAGTCGCAGCACTGAGGGTGTAGTCTGTGCCAGGCTTTCTCTCAGGGATTTATGTGTCTTGTTGGACTGTCACCGCAGCCTGAGAAGCAGGCACTGTTACCCCCTCCGCTGTGTGGCAGGGGACACTGAGGTACTGAGAGGAGTGGTGACTCTGTCGCCCTCACCCTACAGTTGAGGACATGGAACTTGGGGGTTATGTGACATGTGTTTAGTCCTGTGATATGTAGTAGACCTGGGACTCGAACTCAGGCCTCTGGACTTCCAGTCTGGTGCTTTTCCCTAGAAGTCTCTGCCCTTCAGGACAAAATGTCTGAAGCAGAGCAAACAACCAGATTGTGAGTGGAAATCGGTTCGGATTGCCCTGGTATTTCTGAATACCACTGAAGGGGCCAGCACAGTAACCCATCAGGAGCAGTAACCGGGCTGTGAATGGAGCACTTTAGTTGGTCAGCCGGCTGCTGGAAGTGCAGAGTCCATCCCCTGTCTTCAGGGCACAAACTGCCCACAGAGCTCCACTCCAGGCACCCAGTCCTGTTACCTAAATCAGTTTGCACAGTCGGTCAGCTATCCCGAGTTCCTAACAGGTTCCGGTGTCCCTTTTGGGGCTGCCCATTCCTCCATACCCACCTGTCCTGGTTTCTCCATCACCAAGAAAGCAGGGGCCTTTCTGTTGGTTGCCTGCCTCTGGCCAGGCCCTGTGAGCCCTGAGGTCCCTGATCTCTCCTGTCCTCCCTGGGCTGTGGTCTGCAGCACAAACACAGTCTCCTCTGTCCTTGCCTCTGGCTTTTTGACCCTTCCCTAATGGATTTACCTCTGGGGAGGCCCACGTTCCTTTCTGGCCAAAGCTGCAGCCATTCCAACCTGCCTCCAAGCACTTTCCTGTCTAATCCCCAATTTCTGACATGGTTGTATCTTTTCCTCTCTGCCTTGCCTCTCTGGTCCTTCCTTCCCTTGGGGAGTTCAGAGCACTGCCCTTGGCCCCACCACCTTCTCTGACACAACAGCTTCACCTTGGCTCTCCAGCCAGATGCCCAGTCTACGGTCTACTTTGCCCCCAGCATGTTCCCTTCTACTATCTGGCTCCCTCAACCCTAAAATATTCCTTGGTGACCTCTGTTTGCCACCTCACATGGTTCTGGAATGACCCCTGTCTACCTGCTTCTCATGCTCACAAATCCTCAGTCACTGAGGCAGGGAGCAGAGTAGATAGGTAATTGGTTCTGAGGGTTAGTAGGTCTGGTTTGCATCCTGGCCAATGCCAGCAGTCATGTGACCTTGACCATATTTTTGGGGGGTGTTGTGTAGATTATGACATCCAAATGATAAGACATTTAGTACTTGTACAATAAGCTTTCAGCAAATAGTAGCTATTTAACTATTGATAATAAGGCCTTTTCAAAGGATTTCTGTGATAATGAATTTGAAAGTGGTTGGCAGCTGTACAGTGTTTCCCTCCTGTGACTGGAAGCGCTCCGAGGGCGGGAAAGGAAACTTGCCTTTTGTTCCTGATGTCTGGTACAGAGGCTCTTGACATGTACAAGTATATTTACTTTTGGATGAATAAACCTACAGTGTCCTCAATTCTGATTTTAGGATTATTTTTTAGTATGAATGTTTTCTAATTATAAGATAATATATGTTTCACTGTAGAAAAATTGGAAAATACTTTTAAAAACTAGGAAAACAAAACAAGCTGTGATCTTACTGCCTAGAGATAGCCACAGTTACAATTTTATTTATTTATTTATTTATTTGAGAGAGGGGAAGGGAGGGAGAGAAGTATCTGGGTGAGAGAGAAACATCAGTCGGTTGCCTCCTGTGTGCACCCTGACTGACCGAGGACTGAGCCCAAAACCTAGACATGTGTCCTGACTAGGAATTGAACTGGTGACCTTTCACTTTTCGGGATGATGCCCAACCAACCTAGCCACACCGATCAGGGCCACAGTTGAAGTTTTGATATGTTTCCCTGCAGCCTTCTTTCTGTACTTATATATATTTCAAAATGTTTATACTCTTGTCTTTCAGTTAACAAAATGAGCATTTTCCTGTGTTATTAAATAATCTTCACAGACATAATTTTCAGTGCTGAGTATATTATTCTATAATATGAATGTATTCTAACTTACGTAATCAATAGACAATGAGTGATTGGATATTTAAGTTGTTTCCATTTTTCACCATATAAATAAAGCTGCAATGAGCAGTGTGCATGTCTCTGAATTAAGATTTTCTACCAGGAACAAGTTCCACAAAGTCAATTACTAGATCTAAGAGTGAACATTTGAAGGCCTCTGTTATGGTTAAATGATTCTTCAGAGAGGTTATGCTGATTCTCCCACTATGAAAGTATAAGAATTCTCACTGCCAGAATATTATCATTTAACATGGAATGATCTTTGATAAGTGGAGAACACAGAACCTGCTTTTATACGATGCTGTTCCTGCCGTAGACATGCACGGTATGCTCAGTTATGCCAGGGCTTCTCTACTTCGGCACCACCGGCCTTAGGGCTGGACGGTTCTGTGGTGGGGGCTGTCCTGTGCATTGCAGGGGGGTTAGCAGCATCCCTGGGCTCTATCCACTGGATGCTGAATGCCAGTAGCCTTTCCTGCCCCTCAGCTATAACCAAAAATGTCTCCAGACATTGCCAAATATCCCCTGGGGAACAAAATGTCCCCTGGTTAAGAACAGCTGAGTTACACTGTATTAACTCTTTATCGGTTGCAAGTAACAGAAACCAACTCTAAGCAAAAATGGGAACTTTATTAGAAGAGTCCTGGGTATCATGAAATCTAAGGGCCAAGATGCCACTGGCCTTTTCTTTTCAGGTCTGACCATTCTCTTCTCTTGGGGCAGACTGGCTTCCTCTATATTCCTGTCTCCATGGAAGAAATGGCCACTACTAACATTTCTGAAGTTTCTGTTCATCTTGTTTATGAGAAAGCCAGACTCACTGGAATCTCTTGATTCCAAATCTACATTCTGAGGGGAGAAATCTGATGGGCCCAGCTTGGGTTGCTGCCGGTCCAATCATGTGGCTGTGGGGGTAGGAGAAAGCCCCTGGGAGTCTTGCTTGTACCACATTGTTGTGCAATTTCTGGAGAAGGGGCTGTTGGGAAGCTGATGCTCTCGGAGGCCCCTACGTATCTGGGGGAAGTTTATCAAGTGCACACGCACAGCTGTGCAGATATCTTTGAAGTGCACTTTGCCTGAGGGGCAGGGATAACCAATTGGTGCCCCTGCCCTCACCCAACCTGGACTTACAGATGTGGCAGGGAAACTGCTGGGCCACCCAGGCTGTGGTTCAGGGGACTTGCTGGGTGGAGGAGCCAGCTTCTCTTTGACTGACTGACATGGCTTCCTCAGGCAGGTCCAACTCAGGGAGCGCATGCTGGAGCCGGGCATTTGTAAGTCTATGAAGATGTGTTATGTGGGAAGCAACTGCTGAGCCGCCTTCATAAAGCTGGCTTTGGAGGGTGCAGCCACCATGGCAGAGGGCCCTATGCCACCCTGCACACCCAGTGTTAGCAATTCAGCCCTGCCTCTCGGAGCGGGGGAGGCTGGTGTGGGGGCAGCCCCTGAGCACAGAGACCTATCCACCCATGGCCTTGAGCTATTGGGAGGTGCAGAGGAAAGCTGTCCCCAAATGCATAGGAAAGATAAGCTCCATCCTGTTCTGCCTTCACCATGTGGTGACCTTGGACGAGTCACTTCCCTCAGGGTGTCAGTTTCTTTATCAGAAATAGGAAAGATACTTGCCCTGAAAAGGTCTTTGCTAGGAAAATGCTTTCAAAACTTTATGTAAAAGCTTGCAAGTTTAATGGTGATATAGGTATTTATGATCATTATTTCACCTCCAGGGGGAAAAATCTCTAAATCCTCTGAGGCCACTTATTGCTCGACAGAACAGAGCCAGGGGCAATGTTTCTTCTGAGTCATCCTTCCCAGGCCTGGAGCCGATTCCAGATTTCTGTTGCTGTAGGAACATTTCAGGGATGTTTCATCTAGAAGGAGACTCAGGAGCCTGAAAATGAGTGGAGTCTCTCTTACCTGTATGACCGTGGGCCTGTTACTTAACTTCTCTGGGTTTCAGGCTCGGCACCTGTAAGACGGGAGTACTTGCGGCATTGACCTCTTAGGTTATTAATACACGTAAAGCGCTGTGCCTGGCAGAGGGCCAGTGCTCCCTCAGTGTCTGCTCTGCTTATTCACACCAGGTGCTGGCGGAGGAGGAAATGAGAGTGTGACCCAGCCCTTAGGATACTTGTGGGCTACCAGGGGTGGGGTAGGCACCCAAGGTGGGTTATAAAGCAATGTGGCAAATTCAACGACAGTGACCCATCTGCCCTGGCATTGGGACCCTCCCCATGCCTCTCTGGGGCTACAGGGAGGTGGGGCAGGTAAGGCAGGGTCCAGGAAACACCACGGTCCCAGGCTCTCCGCAGAGCAGACAGTTCTAGGACTTAACTGCCCAAGGGTCTGGAGGCATGCAATCCTCAGGCTCATAGGACCTCTTTTGGGTGGGAGGACCCCCTGCCCCCTTTTAAAGTAATTGCCCCACAGTTCCAACCCTAGGCAATGGTTAGGTAGAGGACATCTTGTGGGTGGGTTATAATACAGTCAAACTGGTGCCTCACAGACATGGAAAAGCACTCAGAAGCTACATGGTAGAGACGCTGGCCCCCAGCTTTCCTGGCCCTCAGATCAGATGGGAACAGCAGGGAGTGCTTGGGAACGGTCAGCTGTGTGGGGACCTGCCAGCCACCTTGGTCCATGGAGAGAGGTGAGGTGGGCACGTTTTAGAGAAGGTGGGGATACTGCATCCTGGGAGGAGGCTGTGCCCAGAGCCCAGGAGTCAGTGACTAGACCAGAGAGGGACAGTGAGGTCCTCAGAGGACCAGAATCAGGAAACTCAAAGCAGATGTGTGGACAAGCGCAAAGAACTGGGCCCCGGTGGGGGGGTTGGGGTGGGGGTGGGAAGGGTGGAGAGGTGGGAGTATGAAAGGGGGGGGTTGCCAGGAGGAGAGATGACCAGTAAGGCATTTGCTGTTTGTGGTCTAGGACTTGGCTGCCCAGGCAGGGACTGCAGAGTGACTTGTCTCCCAAGTACGTGGAGTAGGTGGTGGGGTGGGGGGAGGGTAGAATATGGAATTCCATCTTCATTAAGATTAGAGTGAAGCAAAATCATGTGCACGTGTGTATATGAATAAGGAAGACATGCAAGGAAGTGAAAACAGACATCTGTTTATCTGCAGAAGGACATCTTGTTTGCTTCCGAGTTTTGGCAAATACGAATAAAGCTATAACCATGCACACGCAGGTTGTTGTGTAAACGTAGGTTTTTTACTCCTTTGAGTAAATACCAAGTAGCATGATTGATTGTATGGTGGAGTGTGTTTAGTTTTGTAAGGAACCTCCAAGCTGTCGTCCAGGTGGCTGTACATTCTGCATTCCCACCGGCAATGAATGAGAGTTCCTGTCGCTCCACATCCTTGACAGCACTTGGTGTTGTCAGTGTCCTGGGTTTTGGCCATTCTAATAGGTATGTAATGGTATCTCTTGTTGTTTTAATTTGCATTTCCCTGACAACCTGTAATGTGGAGCATCTTTTCATATGCTTATTTGCTATCTGTGTATCTTCTTTGGTAAGATGTCTGCTCAGATCATTTGCCAATTTTTTAATCTGGTTGTTTCTTTTCTTATTTTGAATTTTAAGAGTTCTTCACATATTTCCGATAATGGTGCTTTATCAGATATGTCTTTTGCCAGTATTTTCTCCCAGTCTGTGGCTTGTCTTCTCATTCTCACAAACTGTCTTTCACAGAACAGATGTTTTTAATGGACTCCAGCTCATCGATCATTTCTTCCGTAGATTGCACCTTTGGTGTTGTGTCTGCTTTTATGTGGGTCACACCAAAAGTCTCTTGGCTCCCCTAGGTCGCTTGCTGCCTTCCCTGCCTTCATGTTGAGGATCTCTGTGAACTCTGTTAACAATGATCTCACCTGACGTCCCTTCTCCCCTAGCTGTTTGCTCAGCCATCTCCCACCCATCCTTTGGAACTCAACTCAAAGCTGCTTCCTTAAGGGAGCCTTCCCTGGTATCTCAGTCCAGCTCAGGTGCTCCCTACCCCATTCCATCTCTTCCAGCCCCTGTGCTTCTACTTCTTTCCACTTGTCGTGGTTGTGAGATGCGGCTTCTTGCTAAGATGTAAGGTCCATGACGGCAAGTGGAATTCCTACATTGGTCATTGTGTATCTTTAGAGTCTGGCACTATGCTTTGCACATAGTAATTATTTTAATAGCAAATACACACATCTACATCTGTGCCAGAAACCCTCCAAAGCAGGTGACATATTTAATTCATCTGCTTTCTGCAGTCACTCCATGAGTATTTGATTATTCCCAGTTTGCAGATGAGATATCAAAGGTACAGTTTGCCCAAGATCACAGAGCTAGTAAGTGGGGTAGCTGGGGTGCAAACCCAGAAAGTCTGGCTCCAGAGTCAGTGGTTTTTATCACACTGAATTTCCTCTCAAGCTCATTACATCTTTGTTGAATGAGTGATTACATTACAGGAAAGACGGAGATGGAGACAATTAGGAAACAGTACGAGAGAGCAGGTTGCTAAAGATCGGAGTTCATCAAATAGGCATTTGACTCGGAAGCGCTTCTTAATTGTTGTTGATTGACTGATGGACAGACTGGAATAGGGACATTATCCTGTCCCAGTCCCTCCTTCCTTCTGGGATGACCAGCACAGGTAGATAATTAGTGGGACAAAGCCCAGGTTCATTTTGAGGGGCATGTTGGAAGGATGCCCAGGGCACATTAGTACTGAGCTGCCTCTGGTAGAGACAGCCTGAGCCACAGATAATTACTGCTGAGATGTCCAGGACATCAATTTAAAAGATTTAGCTAGTCATCCCTGCAACTCTGGCCCAGCCACAGACCTTTTTAGGGGAGACATGCAATATCCATAGAGTCCCAAGGTCATGGCTCCATTCCTGCATCTGATCCCATCCCTGGCCACATTGGGGGCCTCTATTGTCGTAGACTTGGGAAATTTTGCTACCCAGTTTCCATGTATAAAGGTAATTTTCCTAGATGGTAAAAATATAATTGAGCAGCATTGGGGAATGTCCTGTCCTCCCTGGGGAACACCTGAATGTTGCATCCTCAATCAGCAGGGCTGGTACCCTGAGCTAACTTGTTCATTCTGGGAGTCAAGCCATTTCCATGGTGCCTGCTCTTTACAGGGTATGAGAGGCACTTTTCATGCAGCAAATAGGGACTTGGTGGGCCTCTAAGAGGGAACATGGCTTTGACAGAGACAAGAGACATGAAGCACAGAGAGGCTGACATGAAGCCAGAAGGCCCCTGAAGTGACTGCATCCACCGTAGAGGCTGTGAGCTCCTAGAAGACCAGACCAAGACAGTGGCTGGGACCTCAACGGAGAGGATGGGCTTCCTTGAACCAGTCTTCCTGCTTCTGGAGACCTGAGGAAGGTGTGCCAGGCAAGTACAGGACAGCAAGAAAAGCAGGGGTGCATCTGGAAGCCAGAAAGGAAGGAGACTTCCTTACCCAGGAGACTGGAGTGACTTAAGAGGCCTGGGGCAAAGGAAGAAAGTGTGGCTACCACAGTCCAAGGACACCCACGTACTCACACCATGAGAAGAGGTAAGAGGACAGGCTCAAGAGGGTAAAAGGCTCCCAGGGTCAAAAGACCCAGAATGTTGGGGGCCTCACCCTGGAGCTCCTATGGTTGACACCCACCTCCCAGAAGGATGGGTGGCCTGGGCAGTGTTGAGCAATTTACTCCTGCCTAGAGTTCAGTCAAAACTTGGTGATGTGTCACTTCATCATGTTAGATATTTCTGAAGGATTGCCTTTATCATCTTACAAAGTTCCTCCTTAAAACCTTCTCTTATTATGTTAAGGGAAAGAAGCCATTTATTTGTGTAAGTCCATTTACACAAAGTTCAGAAACTGGCAAAACCAACCTATGGTGATAGAAATGAGAACAGTGATGGCATCTGGTGGGACCTGTCTGGGGTGATGGGATTATTCTAGATCCTGATTTAAATGTTGGTTACACAGGTGTACATATTTGTGTAAACTTATTGAACTATATGTTTAAGATCTGTGCATTTTACTGAATGTAAATTATATCTCATACAAATAAAATGACCTAGTCTTGCTGTTCTGAGGGGAAGAAATTTTCCTGCTCTTCTTTACTGTGGAGAGGCAGCTGGCTGGGCCCCCAGGAAGCAGTGAGCAGCTTTGGAGTCAGACAGTCTCTGGTTCTAATTCTATTCTGCCACTCTCACTGTGACCTTGGGCAAGCTGATCTCTTACTTTCTAATCTTTAAAATGGACCTGGTAAATGAGTTACATAGCATATTGCCTGGCAAATAGATGGTGCTCAAATACCACCTTCTATAAGAAGCTTTCGGAGACTTCTGTCCAAGATGGAGGCGTAGGTAGACACACTGTGCCTTCTCGCACAACCAAAAAGAAAGACAACAACAAATTTTAAAACAAAAACCAACCAGAACTGACAGAAAATTGAAATGTATGGAAGTCCAACAACCAAGGAGTTACAGAAGAAACATTCACCCAAACCGGTAAGAGGGGCAGAGATGGGCAGCCAGGTGGAGAGGACTTGTGGTGAGGCGGTGGCTGGCGGACCAGGGCAGGCAAGGCACAGCTAGTGGACCAGGCTGTCCCACACCCACGTGCAGATAGACTGGAAGGAACAACTGGGGAGCGAGATAGACCATGCAACCAAGAGTTCCTGTGCCTCAGGACCTCTGATTGAAAACTCCTGTTGGGGTTGAGGCGGCGGCAGCGGGAGAAATTTCCAGCCTCACAGGAGAGCTCGTTGGAGAGACCCACGGGGTTCTAGAATGTCACAAGCCCACCCACCTGGGAATCAACATGAGAAGGGCCCAATTTGACTATGGGTAGCAGAGAAAATCACTGAAAACTGTCAGAGAAGGGAGCAAGTGGCCTTGATCCCTCTCGGCCCCCTCCCCCACAAACAGCATCACTACGCAGCGACGTAGCTGCCCTGCCTGGTGAACACCTAAGGCTCCGCCTCTTACTATGTAACAAACAGGTGCACCAAGACAACAAAAATGGCCCAAATGAAAGAACAGATCAAAGCTCCAGAAAAAATACAACTAAGTGACGAAGAGATAGCCAACCTATCAGATGCATAGTTCAAAACACTGGTAATCAGGATGCTCACAGACTTGCTTGAATTTGGTCACAAATTAGATGAACAAATGAAAGTTACGCTAAGTGAAATAAAGGAAAATATACAGGGAACCAACAGTTATGGGAAGAAAACTGGGACTCAAATCAATGGTGTGGACCAAAAGGAAGAAAGAAACATTCAATCAGAATACAATGAAGAAACAAAAATTCAAAAAAACAAGGAGAGGATTAGGAACCTCCAGGATGTCTTTAAATGTTCCAATATCTGAATCATAGGGGTGCCAGAAGGAGAAGAGGAACAGAAAGAAATTGAAAACTTATTTGAACAAATAATGAAGGAGAACTTCCCCAATCTGGTAAAGGAAATAGACTTCCAGGGAGTCCAGGAAGCTCAGAGAGTCCCAAAGAAGTTGAACCCAAGGAGGAACACACCAAGGCACATCATAATTACATTACCTAAGATGAAAGATAAGGAGAGAATCTTAAAAGTAGCAAGAGAAAAGGAGACAGTAACCTACAAAGGAGTGCCCATCAGACTGTCAGCTGATTTCTCCAAAGAAACCTTACAGGCAAGAAGGGGCTGGCAAGAAGTATTCAAAGTCATGAAAGGCAAGGACCTACATCCAAGATGACTCTATCCAGCAAAGCTTTCATTTAGAATGGAAGGACAAA
>VMDR010004250.1:0-62224 GCA_007922815.1 Macrotus californicus
TTCTTAGGTCCTTTGTAGGCCCAGCCTGAAACTGAACTTCAGGGGGAAAAGTTTTACAAATAAGAAGAGAGGAAAAGAAAGAAAGAAAAAGAGAGGGGGGGGGGAGAGAGAGAGAGAGAGAGAGAGAGAGAGAGAGAGAGAGAGAGAGAGAGAGAGAGAGAGAGAGAGAGAGAGAGAGAGAGAGAGAGAGAGAGAGAGAGAGAGAGAGAGAGAGAGAATGAACTAGTTCAATTCCTTGAAAGACAGAAAAAATCATTCTGTTAATGTTCACCTTACAGCACCCTGTAATCCAAAGAAATCATTAACCTCTAGAGACACAAATCTCTCCAACAAAGTTAACGTAATTTAGACTTTAACACTCTTTCCAGGTTATCACACTTAAAACTCTCTAATTGAGCTGAAACATCAGCCCTTGCCTTTGATCCTATTTTTTTAATGTAACGTTCTCTGCGATCATTTCTTTCTCCAACCTTTCTTCTCCCAAAATTTTCCACATTGGGTGCTGAGGGTTTTCATGGGCTCCAGCTGGTCTCCTTGTCCCCACTGAGGTGACAGTTAAGAGAGGAGAAGCACAAAAAAGGTACAAAGAAAGCAGGTCCGTTCTGGCAACCGACCCAGAAGTTACGAAGGACCCAGGATTACGAAAGCAAAACCATCCGCAGGTGCACCACCATCTGGGAGCCTGATTCCCGGTACGACACAGTCAGTGTTCCTTCATACAGCTAAGTTCTAGGGAGCGACGGCAGCCTGAAGGAAGGGCTGAGAGGAAGTTTCCTGAGTGTTTTCCAGCCAAATCTAATGCTCGTCATTTCAGGAAGAAGCATCAGGAAGCTCTTTGGATT
The DNA here is from genome assembly GCA_007922815.1 of Macrotus californicus. Lineage (NCBI taxonomy): Eukaryota > Metazoa > Chordata > Mammalia > Chiroptera > Phyllostomidae > Macrotus > Macrotus californicus. The sequence continues at coordinate 843 of VMDR010004250.1, forward strand.
CGGGTTGGATTCAGATGAGAATCCATGGGAAGCAAGGACCCAAATCCCCAGGTTAACCCTGAGCCCACACTGCTCTCGGGAACCCTTCAGACTCCAGGTTGGGGACAGCTCACATGCACTCCCAGCCTCCTACTTGAGATAGGTGTTGGCTGATCCATTACAGCAGCCCCAGGAGTTGGCCCCCTGGGATGGAAGACAGAGCACCGTGGACAGGTAATTTACCTGAAGCCTCCAGAACTTTCCATAATAACAGCGACCTGTTCATTGGTGTGTCCTTCACCCTGAGAACAGAACCTACCGTGTAGTGATAGATACTTGTTGAATGAATGAAGTGCTTACTTATTAGTGCTCTCACCACTTGTCTGTTTATAACACTTCACTACTTTTCATATATCACTGCATTTAACTTACACGCTTACAGTCACCCCAGAGGGCACCAGGTGTTACTCTCCCCATTTTAAATATGAGAAGATAAGCAAGAGAAGGCTAGGCAACCTGGCCAGGCTAGAAATGGAGTGGTCTGATTCTAAAACCCTTATAGCCACGTGGGGTTCTGGGATGGTAGAGACAGAGACTTGGGCTCCTGTCCTTCGAGGTCTGGAGAGACCCACAGGTGAGCGGAAAACCACGCAGAAGGCCAACGGCATCTTAGAAAGGTGAGCGCAGGGTGCTGTGGGCATGTGGAAGGAGGAGGGCCATAGTCCCCTTCCTTCAAAAACATCTGGCAAGGGACACGAACAAGACAGCCCAAGGCTGAAGGCAGTCTGCTGGAGGCTCAGGCAGAGGCTAGGCAGAGATTGTCCCTGCTGCTGCTTGTCTTCAGGTGCCGCTGCCTCCGTCCCATCCGTCACGGCCAGTTGTGGCCAACTCCCACTCACCCCTTTTCTAGCTTACACACTCTGGGGGTGTTTTTTAAAGGGGTAAAACTGTGTTAAAATTCTCTGTCCTCAGCTATTTCACTTTCTGATCTCTTGAGTGTGTTTGCTGTGCTTTCACGTTAGATTGTACAGCCAGAAGTGAGAATCAGTCCCCTAACAAAGCATGGGACAATGGCTCGTACCACAGAGGAGGAATTCTCCTGTGGCTCCGCTGCTGGGTGTCTACCCAGGGTCACGTGGCCAGATGTCGGCTTGCACTAGCAGCTCTTGAATAACACATCACACCCCTGATGCCCCTTAAATTACACCAAGTGCATTCTTGTCTTTCCCCTTCTTCCTTTCCATCACAGTCCATCACAGCTTCTGGAGTTTCCCTGCCTTTAAAACTGTGCACTTGGCCTGGGTTTTAGCTTCATGTCTAAGCAATTTAAACATAGCAAGGTGGAAGAGACCAGCAAAAGCCAACACACACACACACACACACACACACACACACACACACACACCACAGATTCTAATTAAACAAGTCACTAATGCCAATGGCATTTCTTATGTATAGTCAACACTTGTCTGTTTATAACAAAACACCTCCTTGCCTCTTGGACCCTGTTTTGTGTGCTTTCTGTCACAAAACAAGGGTGCTTTAGGGGAGTTCGTGTTTCTAAAGGATTATGAAACTCTTTTGAAAAACAACTGAACTATTATGATTCCGACTATCAGCAGAATACTTTAGTTGCTTTTTGTAGCTAAGACTGTTGGCTGGAAATTCAGAAACGCATCCCTGTTTAATTCTTTTGTTAGTGTTTATCTCTGATTTATAATTGTACTTCACTGGAACTGAAGAAAGAAAAGAAAAGAAAAGAAAAGAAAGAAAGAAAGAAAGAAAGAAAGAAAGAAAGAAAGAAAGAAAGAAAGAAAGAAAGAAAGAAAAGAGAAAGAAAAAGAAAGAGAGAAAAGCTATGATAAAAGCACTCTGTAATGATCAACACTTTGGTATGTAACTTGGGTGGTTCTCACACAAAAACATGGATTTGGTACAGCTGAAAGACGAGCGTAAAGACAGACAGACAGGCAGATAGGAGAGACTGACAGATGATAATAGCTCAATTTTCTACGTCCAAGGTATTTTTCTAAGTGCTTTTCATGTATCATTTCATCTCCGCAGCTTGGTCACTTTACAGCTGGGGAATCAGAGACACGAAGAAGTCAGCTGACTCCCCCAAGGATGCACAGCAAATCAATGGTAGAATTACCCTCGAGAGCGGCCCTGTGCAAGCAAACATGTCAGGAGCCACGTATGTAGCTTTGAGCTTCCTAACAGTCACATTTTAAAAAGTAGAGAGAAGGATTGAATGAATTCTCACACACTTTACTTCACCCACTACATCCAAAATATGATTCTGACGTACAGTCAATAAAAAATAATTCACATAATGTTTTTTAGGCATACTACATTTTCGAAATCTGGTGCTGACATGCATTTGCAGCCCATCCCACTTTGGACTAGGCAGCCACAGGTCATGACCTCAGCAGGCAGCTCTGGCCAGTGCCCACCACTTGGCACAAGGCAACTCTACAGTCTGGACATTTTTCATTTGTGTTTGACATTGCTCAGTGTCAGGCTTTAAAATGATAGGCCTTTCAGAAGGGGTCCGTGGATTTAACTTACATATGTGTCCTCAGTTCTAAATAATAATGCAGGTGTGTTGCCTGGACTGACGTCAGAAGGACCTAAGGGCCCAAGCTGAGAAGCTCTGCCTATATCAGAGGACCTTGCGTTTTGCTAACAAACTCAACCCTCCGGCCGCTCACCGCTGCCCCGCTGGGTGCCTCCTTTCTTGGGCCCACTCTTCAACAGCACCCCCTCCCCCTCCTCTCCTGTTCCCACCCACTTCCTCCGCTTGGGGGTTCAGCCTCTGTGGCCCTAGACTGTCTTCCAATCAACCCTCCTAACACAGAGATCTTCTTGAGCTTTGGGTGGCTCTTGCCAGGGTCCCCCTAGTTACCTCCGATCACTCTCTTGCACTAACGCTCTGTGACATCCACTGTGGTCAGCTGCTTCTGTGATCAAGGGAAGATGGCGCCTTTGGAGCCAAAGTCACAGACTCGAGCATGTCCCAGAGCCCAGAAAGAGGGCCTAGGGGCAGGCCCTGTCCCAGGGCAGAGGCTGCACAAGGCCACATTTCCTCTAGGTCTGGTTCTTGGCACTGTCTCTGATACCTTACCTCCCTGTTACTGAGGTTTCCTGGGTCACCAGTGGGTAACTCAATGGCTTTTCTTCCTTTCCCTCTCCCATATACCCACAAAGGAGGAACTAGGTCAAAGGAGCATTTGGGGCAGTCTTAGAAGATTTTAGAAATCTCATAAAACAGCAGCCTGGGGGAAGGGTGAAAGACAAGAGGGACATTGGTCCCACCTTGCTTCCCAGACTTGAGTTTCTAGTGAAAGAAGTTATGGGCGTATGGTGTGCAAAGCAGTCTCGGTTCTCTATAAGATGAGCTGGGAAACACCCTCTTCTCCCCAGCCTGGTGATGTCCTAAGTTCCCCAGGGGCAAGTTTTACCCCAACCAGGAACACGGGGCCCCCAGGGACAGCCTCATCAACGGTGGTTCCAGCACTTGGGGTATCTCAATCCCATTGACCTGAAGAGGACATCACAGAGGCTCCGCATGTCTAGGTTCTGTTTCAGGCTCCCTCCCTGCTCTTTGATGGGGTGCAAGTGGGCAGGAGAGGAACACCCCAGTGGCTGCTGAGGGTGGCAGTGGTGGCTACAGAAAAGTTTAGACACACTGACCTGATCCAACCACCCCCTACCACACACAAAAATCCAACTTACCTGCAGGATACTCAGCCTTTGCCCTGCAAATCCCATGATTTCTTCCGAAATCTCTTAACAGGAGGATAGAATATTATGCAGAAGGATTATCAAGAGTTAGAGGAAGTGTTAAGTCCTGTCCTAATGTGACCTTTCAGGAGCCAAATGACCTGTGTTCTCCATATCTCAGTTCCTTCGTCTCTGCAATGGGCAAATGTATGCTTGTCCTGCCCAGTTCCTGGTATGACAGTGAGATTGAAATGAGGAGATGCTCATAAAAGTGCTAGCCCAGTGTCAAGTGCGATGCGCACGTGAGTGCTGTCAGGTGCTCCATGTTATCACTAGCATCCCATGAGCATGTGGCCACCACTGTTGCCTAGACTACGTGGTCACCAGGAGCACTGAGTCATTTACAGGGCTCAGGCCAGCTGCTCAGCAGCGCACAAAGCACCGGTGGGTGTGCTCACACCCCAGAACCTATCACCCCTCGCCTGAGCTAAAACATGTCAAACAAAAATTACATTTCTATACCATTTCTTTTCCCTTGATGGGAAGAGTCAGTGGGAATGTCTCAAGGAACATCTACTACACTGACATTAAAATCGAACTCAGAAAATTAAAAATGGACTGCCTTATGACCCAGCGATCCCATTTCTGGGAATATATCCAAAGAAACCCAAAACGCTGATTCGAAAGATTAGATGCACCCCTATGTTCACTGCGGCGTGATTTACAGTCACCAAGACCTGGAAGCAGCCCAAGTGCCCACCACTAGGCGAGTGGATAAAAAAGGTATGGTGCATTTACATGCTGGAATACTACTCAGCTCTAATAAAGAAGGAAGTCTTACCCTTTGCAACAGCACGGACGGACCTGGAGGACACTATACTAAAGGGAATAAGCCAGTCAGAGAAAGACAGGTACCATGTGATCTCACTTGTATGTGGAATCTAAGGAACAGAATAAATTTACAAACAAAATAGAAACAGACTCACAGATACAGAAAACAGACCGACAGCTGGCAGAAAGGAGGGGGGTTGGGGGCGGGGTGAAAAAGGTGAAGGGACCAAGCACAGGAATAAACACACACAGACCACAGCATGGTGACGACCAGAGGGAAAGGGTGTGGGGGAGGTAGAAGAGGGTACAGGAGGGATAAACGGTGATGGAAGGGGACCCGACTAGGGTGGTGAGCACACAACACACTATATACATGATGTGTTACAGAATTATATACCTGAAACCTGTGTAATTTTATTGACCATGTCACTCAATACATTTAAAAAAAATTCTTAAAAAATAAAATAAATAAAATCGTACTCTGAGCAACTTGCTGCTCCACAAATCCTCGTAAAAGCAAGTGAGTCCAATGGCCCATGGCTTTCAGAGTGAAAGGAACACACAATGAAGCAGACCTTTCAGGCAATTGGGGACACTGCCCAGTGTCCCCACACCCTGCTCACCATCAGTGTCCCCAAGAGCTGGAACCACTGCACACCCAGATTCCACTTCCTTCCATCCCTTGGGTCGATGCCAGTGGCTCTCGGACTTTAGGATGCAGGAATTCGCATAAGCAATTTGTTTTAAACCAGCAAATCTGAGTATACCACCGTTCTCAGTGCTGCTAAGGGTTTTCATGCATAAACGGCTCTCTAGAGCTGCAAGCGGACCCCAGGGTGACTGGCACGGTGACTTCCTAGCGCAGCCACAGTTATTTCCTTCACTGTCACCACGCCGACAGCTGACACCAGTAACTACTGTTGATTAGGAACATCCTATGTTCCCCGTCTTGCCTCCGATGCTACAACTACAACAGACAAAGGTGGTGGTACCTTCAGCGGACCCTGGGATGATATAGTTTGAACTGCGTGGGTCCACCTATAAGTGGCTTCATGCTAAACAAATACTGTAAATGTGTTTTTCTTTCATACAATCTTCTTAATAACACTTCATTTTCTCTAACTTATTTATTGTATGAATCTGTATATAATACATATAACATACAAAATAGGTGCTAATGGATGGTAGGCTTTGGTCAACAGTACGCTATCAGTAGTTGAGTTTGGGGGGAGCTGAAAGTTATAGGAAGATTTTTGACTGAGTGGGGGTCAGTGCCCCTAACCCCTGTGTAGTTCAAGGGTCAATTACATAACCATTTAAAGAAGAATCAACAGAAACTCAGCCAAGAAAAGCAACACTTTGGGGGGTACAATGCTAGAAAAAGAGGTAATGGAAACCTCAGCCCAGTGAGGGCCCCATGATGCTGTGATGGGACACAAGCTTTTATCATGATTCCCTGGTAAAACCTTCAAGGAAAATGGCTCTTTCACAGCAAGCAGGCCCGCAAGGGTTATGTGGCAGGTTTCCTTGGTTAAAGAGGCCACAGGCCCGAAAGCCCAGTGTCACTGGGACTGTACTCATAACTACACTGACACTGATGAAGGAAGGAGCTGAAGCTTCTGGAGGTTCTCCTGCCAGGCCACACAAAGGACAGATGACTCGGTTCCCTGGTCAGTGTGAACACGTGGGGTTTTAACAGGGGCACCGTTCACCGACACAGCCAGGACATTCTCCTGCGCAACAAACGCCGAACAGACAAGCTTAGACTCCATGGTGTGGAAATGAGGAGGAAGAGACCACACAGTGCAGAGGGGAACTAGACAGAGGCACTGTACTTCCTGGTGTGTGTGAAAATTGAGTGGGTCCCACGCTCTTTGGGGTGATGTTCTCTGCTTTATCCAAAGGCTAATAATAATCACCAGCATTTACTGCGTGACATGCGTTTTTCATACTTGATCCAATTTAATCTTCACGTATACCCATGACTCAGGTGCTGTTCCATCCACAGCACTTGACAGCTGAGGCTAAGTAGCTTGCCCAAGGTCACCCAACTTAGCAGTGACAGGAGCTTGGCCCCAGTCTCACAGTCTTTGGGGCCCAGGACTAAGCCACACTATACCCTAACACGACAGGAATCACGCAGGGAGTGGCCATAGATAAAAAAGGGAACTGGTACTAAGACTGAGTCCTGGGCAACTCCGAAGTTTACATGAAAAGGAAATGCGAAGCAACCCCAAAAATAGAGGGACGGGAGCCGCCAGAGAGGAGGAGGGAAAATTGAGAATGCTGGTGTCCTTCAAGGTAGGTGACAGGGGCCTTCCAGGTGGTTAATGGAGCAGACAAGTTGCCTGTCAGGACACACTGGGCACTGAGAACTAACCTTCCATCCTTCTGAATACACACCCACATCCATAGTTCAGGGACACCTATTGCACCAAGATGTCACAGAACAGGGCGCAGAGGGGACTGAGCAATCACACAACCACCTCAGGACAACGTCCTTAGACTAGAGACACCCAGACTCATCCCAAGAGGCAACTTCCTCTTCACCAGGGATGGGGAGGCCATGAAGCACTGCAGAAGAAACACAGAACCGATGTCTCAAATGGAAGTGTTCTGTCATTGTCGTGTAAACGGTGAGGAAATACTGCAGTTCAAAAGGCCTCTGTTGTCACCCGTACAGTCCAGTATCTCTTCGTCATTCGGACCTGCACCCGTGGCCCCCGTATGCCACCTTCTGTCACAGTGAGTCCTCTGAGGCCCCCTGTGGAAGGCATGGATGGGAAGTCTTGCTCGGGTGGCCATCGGTAACCACAGCATGGTCCCTGGAACTTTGTGTCAAATGTGTAACTGAGTGTCAGATTTTACAGGCCCCGAACAAAAGGCAGGAGGGAGACGTGTCATTCTTCAGGAAAATGAAAATGAAAGGCGAAAGGTCCTGCCGAATCCACCCTGAGAGCAAACAATGGTAGACTCTGCCTGAGAAAGAATTCTGCGTAATTTCACCATAGCTAGGACCATTTTCTCTCAGCTCTAAGCAACGACCGTCCTCATTTAAAATATTTTCATCTTCATTACCTGCTTATCACAATAATTTCTGAATACACACTGGCTCCTTTAATGTAAGAAACCCTGCTCCCCAAAACAACAGTATGAAATACAGCAGAATCCCCACTGAAGCCTCTCACAGTGAAGAGAGTCTTTTGTTGTACACTTCATCTCAAGTGTCATCGTCATTTTCAGAAAAAATGCTTGGTGTCCCTACTGTGCAAAGCCCTGCTACAGAGAGTACTGTGAATGCAGTGCCATCTTAACCCTCACAGGTTCACCGTGTATGAGTGAAAGAGGGTACATGGGGCTTGGAACATGCCCCCCGACGTACTGGTGTGCATAAGGAGTTTGAAGGTGATCAATGGAGAAGAATCAGTGAAGTGGAGGAGGGTCTAGAAAGTTCCATCCTTGAGAGTAGTCACCATTTTCCAGGCAGAAGGAGGAAGGTTCCTGGTATTGGAGAGAAAATGAATAGTATGGTTACCACCAGGACAGAGAGAGACGAGAAGAAATTCAGAGGATGTGAGACAGGAATAAGGAGGTCACGTCCCTGTATCTGGTGACACAGGTAACAAAGCAGAGAATAGATGTGATCGGTTTTGTAAAATACCTAGAAGCTCCAGGCTTTCAGGAAGCCAGGACCCAATATCCCGTTCATGATTATTCAGATTCAAGGGCTAAACCAGTGTGGGCAAAAGAGGAAGGATCAGAGGGTGTTCTGAGCCATGCAGAGGCGATGACGGAATGAGAGAGAAGAGGAAGTCTGAGGAGAAACGAAATTTCAAAAAAGAGAAACCAAAAAGGTATACTGGGAACACTGCCTGAATTTATAATTACAGCTATTCAAAACATTCAATGTTGAGTTTTTTCTCAAGTTCAGTAGAAGCAAAACTCAGAGGCATTTCTGAATAACCCTTTGCCACTCAGCACTGGGACCCTTTTCTGAAGGGCACCAGTTTTGTGTTTAAGATTTGTCACTTTTAGTAACTATTTTTTTGGATTTTGCAGTAATCGAAAAGAAATATGAAAGTATTTAGAAAAGAGAATCAAAGAGCAGGGACCTAAATGTACGCTATGCTGATTCTGGCACTTCCTTTTTCTACGGTTGCTATGAGTTAACAGGTCCGTTTCTCTACCTCATCTGACAAACCAAATCCCTTGTACTCCTGGGAATTTTTATCAGACTGTATAACTGAAATCTCAATTTACCATTGGAAATTATAATAAGTAATCACAACAACATCATATAATAATAGTATTAGTATAGGTTAATCATGTGTCTTATATATCGACACAGAAATGACCAACATTAGCACCATTAAAATAGAAACCAAAAATTATTTCTGCCACTCCAATGAAAGACAATTATCATATGGTTTCGTTTCTAGGTAGTAGGAAAACATCTTTGATTAAATAAATCAAGGTAAATCTCTTTTAAAAGAGATACTAATATTAACCTTAATAGTAACCTCTGTCTTAATATTAACCTCTGTCTTAAAATTAATAGGTAAGTGGAAGATCTCAAAGGAAACATGGCTAAAATTGCCTGCCACTGATAAGTTCACAGCAAGTTACAGACTCTGAGAAGCGGCCTACCAATACCCTACGTTAGTGACTGACAACCTGCTCGCCGAGCCCCTCCTACCTCACTCCTGTCCAGGAACCATGCTCCCCTGACTTGCCTTCGGTCTCTAATTCAAGAACGAGCCCCATTCAGGGGAATGCACTCAGGAGGTATCCCGGAAGTACTGCTGGTACGAGATTAAAGCAAGTACCTCTTACTGATCTCCACTTAACCACTCATAGAAATCACGGTGCTGCCCATCCTCTGAGTTAGTGAAAAAGTACGAACCAAGGCCTAAGATGGGCTGAACTTGGGCTTGAAGAACCTCCCCCACGATTCACCTTCACTTCTGCTCTTACGAGTTAAAATGTGTATTTACCAAGAGCTGTATCTGTCTATTCCAGTTGTATGGATTATTGTGATGATGCAATAAAATGAAATATTATCAACTGATTCAATGGTAATGAAAAAAGATAGGAAAGATATTCTGTTGGGGGGAAGAGAGGCTATTCCTCTTGGGAAGATTTGCTAAAGTTTATGGGCACATATTGTGAATACAGGTGCAGACTGTAAGACGGCTCTGAACTATTAGGGGAAATCATCCTTAAAGTCTCTGAAAGTGTAGCGCTCAGCTTGTGTTATAACTATCTTTACATCTGCACATTTATTTAGAGAAATTGGAGCTCGTTTCTATGGTGAGGTAATAATAGAGGTGTAGTTTAGGAAAGCAGTAATCCATGAAAATCCAATCTGCAGATCACTTTGGGAAAGAAATGTCTTGGCCATCAGTCAAAAGATCAGCTTTTCATTTCAAATAAAAATCTTAGATATGTATAAATCATGTTTCATAATTCTCCATGGTGAGCCACATTCTTATTTGTCCGCTCACTACCAGATCAAATCAAATTGAGTAAGATGGATTTCACTGTCCTGTCTTAGGGCAACACCCAAGGCAAGCGCGGAGCAATATAAAGCACGTGTTCAGATGATTTTAGTTCAACTTCACAACCTACAATTATGAGCTCCCTTATCGCTGGCTTGGTCACTACACCGGAGTCTCCCTGGGACGTGTGCACACAGCGCGCTCAGAGAGCCAGGCAATGCAGGGACCTGTTCGTCCCTACCACCCGAGCTCTAGGCAAAGAGGGGAACTGCTCCCCCGCTGTCTCTGTGCACAAAGCCAGGTGATCTCCTTCCCAGCAGACAGCAAACAAATGGGTCCCGAGTAATAACTGAGTTGTTAGAAACACAGAGAGATCCCTAAGACTAGAACTGCATAGACTAAGAACGAAGAAAGGTTTCCTGGTAACCTGAAGGAAAAGTTCAGTGAGCAGATCACTATTTCAGGAAAGAAGATGGAAGATACTTCATGTTTAATAAATAGACTCAGCACTTCAGGAAAGTGTCCTTATTTCCTGTAGAAGAACTGATGTTCCCAGAATTGATAGGTTCTCAGCTTCCTTCCATTGACTTAACTTGCTTGTCTGGATTCTACCCTTGGGCTCTCCTTGGGGCCCAGCTATCTGGTCTACCAGGCTGCTTGGGAATGAACAGCTGTGTGCAGAATGCACTGTTGACACCACAAACTGATGTGTGTGGTGGTTCCTATAAGGATAAACAGAGCTGTCCCTTCCCTGAGCTCACAGAAGCCACTTGACTTGACGGGCACCACCATGGCCAGCCAGTCCCAGGGGATCCACCAGCTCCTTCAGGCAGAAAAAAGAGCCAAGGACAAGCTGGAAGAGGCCAAGAAGAGTGAGTGTCCCTGCTGTGTGACTGTGAGGGACTCCATCACCCAAAGGACAGAGTGGTGGGCGGCAGTGGGGAGAGCACGGGCCCCAGCAGCGTGCTCAGCTCCAGCCCTGGTTTTGGCTCTCTTCCTGCAAGATTGTGGCTTCCCCATTGTGTAATGGGAACATAAGTCTCTAACTCAGATCCTTCTGAGGGGCCATGAAATGATCATGGACGTGGAAGTCACCAAGACAGGGGCTTGCCCCGTCCCTGCCACTTCCTTAATGCCCTGTAGCTCAGTGTCGCAATGGTGTGACAGGAATGAGAGGCAGACTGTGTCCAAGCTGAAGCCACAGCCTGGTGAGGGAACGAGAGCTGGGAGATGCCATTGGTGTCTGTGCCTGTTTCTGAGGGATAATGTGGTTCATAGCTCCTTCTCCTCCTGTTCTGGAGGACCTGGAATCTCTAACATTTTAAAATACTTCCATTTGATTCTCACTTTCTCACTTTCTGTGTACTTAGTCATGCACCTGTGTCCTTACTCACAGAACTTTCTCCACAAACTTCAACCCTCTTCCTGTTCTCTTTGATCTTCACAACAACCGTATAAATCAGGAATGACTATTATTCCCATTGCATGGATGGACAGACGGAGAGGCCATCATTTGCAAAAGGTCATAATGTTCTTAAAAAATAGAAAATACTGTGCCAGGCGCCAAGCTCATCTTATCTAGCCCTTCTGGGAACCCTTTTCACAAAAGGGGAAGGGGTGCCCACAGAAATTGTGCAGGTTGCCCCCATCCACACGGAGGGTCCATGGGAGAGGCGGGGTGCAGATGGGGTCTGATTTCCAGGCCAAGATCTTAGCGACCACGCTATCCGGAAGGTACATCATTTCTATGATGAATCATCTCATGTCACAAATCTGCAGCTCAAATTCAGGTTGCCCAGGCCAATGCCTATGTTCTTCCCACTGTCCCACTTCATCTTATTACTTAATCCCACTTAGGTCCAAGGTCCACTTTCTCCCTCCAACTTAGAGTCGAGTTCCTGCAAGACAGAGGCTGCAGGGAAAGCTGTGGCTCATGTCACTCTTCCGGTGAGTGTGGGGACAGGAGCAGCAGAGGAGGAGGCACAGTGAGCCCAATGGGGTAGGGACCTCAGGTCAACACTTTTTCTTTCTTAAAGCAAAAGGATTTCAGGGGCACTTGGCAATCTGGGCACCAACAACAAAAGGAAAGAGTCCCTTGCAGAAGTGGGAGGGGCGACTGCTGCTCAGAGAGGAGAGGAAGGAGAAAGATAAGGGAGACAAACTTGGCCTACTTCACAATTTCTTTTTCTACAAGGAACCATGCAAATGATTGCAAAACAGCAGGGTGCAGAGTACTTCCACAGAAAACAAAGCCGGCCAGCACCTGCTGGTGACTCAGGGGACAAAACTCCCTTCTTGTGCATTCAAATGTCTCCGACCACATTTAAAACATCCAGCACAGAACAACTTATTTTAAGACGCGATCATGACATTACCTTTGCTTCCTCATCATGGAAGAAACGGAAGGGCAATCTATGTCACTGAGAGCATGTAGGTGATCAATGAGCACATATGTTATCAATATTATCGTAGGATTCCAGTGCTTTTGACCAATTACATCTTCTTTTTCAAAGTTGTTGGAGAAGAAAAATACTGCAAATCATGTAAGTCATTTGGAGATGGGAACCACCCTGAACCACTCAGCCTCAGATTTAAGGACGAAAGCCACATGACTCCTCCTGTCTTCAGGACCGGAACATGCGGGTTGTGTTACCTGTACACAAACGTTCCTTGTATCTGCCAGTGACTTAGAAGTCCTGGGGACTTATTTCTCAGTCTTTGTTCGTGAACATTCAAGCAAATATTCAACCAGTCATAGAAATACCCAGGCCTTGAAAACATTTGGGAAAATATTTTGACTTTCAACAACTAACCTCCGCACTCAGTGTTCCAGAGAATGTCAGTCTGTCCTCTTTGCCTCGGAAAACAGAGGCTTGGAGGACAGTTGTCACTGGACAGAGGCTGCTATCTTAGGTAGTTCTCAGCCAGTGGAAGTTTAGGGTGACAACTTCACTGGCCACAGCCACCATATAAGGCTTTAGTCATCTAAGGCAGAGTGAGCATTCCTTTTTGCACCTGGTGTTCTGCAGCATCTCTCCTATTTCGCTAGTTTTGATTTCATTCGTTCATTTAATTTAATACAGATTTGGGGGTGCCTATTTCCACGCCATGTTGATGTAGCCACAGCTGAACAGATCAAGATGCTTCCTTAAAGAATTTCGCAGTGAGATGAGCCTATCAGTGAGCCTGAAGGAAGAGACGGGAAAATGCCGTGAGAGGTTCGGGCTGCCTCCACTTTTATAAAACTGCGTATTTCACTTTGTTTTTTCCTGTGAGGGGATTTGTTTGAGATCTGACGTGCAGGAAGGCCAAATAGGGACTCAGAGGGAAAACCCATGAATCACGAAAGTGAACACCATTACACCATTCAGAAGGTCTATGATCACTTTCTCATTCTTGAATCCATTTATTTCAAAGCCTCTCAGAAGCCTGCATGGACTATTTGAGAGAGTGGACTTCTAAATATATAGTTAAAGGAGAAAAAAAGAGAGGGAGTGAGGGAGAGAGAGAGAGAGAGAGAGAGTAAAAGCAGAGCAATTCACATGTTAATCATTTTAGAAAAATACAAGATTAATGAGGTGATAGTATTTCTATATTATGCTGCAAAAGTATTAATGCATTCCATTAAGGAGCACTGCCTCAGATCTCTGAGACGCTGTTACATAATACAATATATGGTCTAAATGTTTTGCCCTAAGGGATACAGACCTGATGCACCGGGAACTCTCCTAAAGGCTTTGGGTCTATGGGAATGCACTATGCTGCTCCTTGCCCTCTGGACAGTCAGCGGCTACTGAGACAATTTGGGGGGAGGGGAGCACGTGTAGGTAGGAGCAGATAGCAAACCGGCTTGCAAGGCTGGGATGTGAGGCCACAGCGTACAAGAAGCGTTGGCTTTTTTTAATGTTTCTTTATATAAACTTACATTTCTTTGTATAAGTTACTTAGCACCTCTGAGCTCCAGTCTTTTCTTTTTGTAAAATGGAAGTATAGCCAAGATGTTTCAAGGATTGGAAAACTATACATAGTAAGATAGTAGAGTACAAACTACAGAGTTATTTTTAATATACGAAACATATACTTGTATATCACTATAAGTAGAACAGAACAACCTAGTCTCTTTCTTTTTTTTCTTTTTCTTTTTACAACTGTAAGTTCTGAGTCAACTTTTCCTGTAATTGGAGGGAGCTGGGCGGCTTCTGGTTAGATGGTTAAAATAGCCGAGATATTTGCTTCCATTCACTGATTATGGATTAAATTACACTTATTAGTTAAGACACACAGACTTTTATGTGCCAAACAGCCTTACTGTTTGGTTGAATTTAGATGAAAACACAACAGGTCGGCACTATTTTCAATTCTCTTACCTCAAGTTAGCACCTTCTGCCTAAAAAGTTGTTCGTTAACCCAAACCTAAAAGTGGGTGTGTTGACCCAGGACAAGTGACATTTTTACAACGGAGCTGTGTTGGTTCAGACCTGCCCTGGACTTCCAGGTTTGGGTATTGCCCTGCATTTTCGATCAGAATTAGATCTGAAATTCAGGGTCCCCTCAGCTGAACAAACAAAGAGCTTGGTTTCCCTGAAATCCGTGAGACCCCACTGCTAGTTATGTCCTGGTAGGAGAGCGTGCTCCTGCCCAGTTACAGTCCCTGCAAACCCCAACAGCTCCACAGCGCCGCCCTGGTGGCGTTCCCAGACGCTCCAATGTGCTCCACCCGACATCACATAGAGAACCTGTGCTTTGTCTCACCCACACGTGCACACAGCCTCTCCCGCAAGTAAACAACCCGTCCACTTTGCCAGCTGCAGGACATAGAGCCTCTGTTCAACACAAAATCACAAGTTGCATTATGGGCTGTAGAGGGAAGGACGTGGTGAATGATGTGCACGTTCAAATCTGACTCATGAGCGCACTGAACCAGCAGGCATGTTCCAGATGCAATCTAAAAAAACAGGAGAGTCCCCCCGTCATCTCTTAAGCATGGTCTTCTATGAGGGGCTCTGGACTACTTAGCCTTCAGTGCAAAATGGTCTCGAGGATGGCAACCACGTGTACTTTTAAAAATCTGCTAATTGCCTATTTGTTCCCAAATATGCAGATATTCTGAATTATTGAAGCAAGCCCCTTGATTTTAATAAGTTCTTCACTATGCAAGTGGAAGTTTTGGTTCAGGAAGACATGACTTGGAATAAACTAATAAAATAGAAGTGGTTCTATTAGGCTTTCCTGGCCCTGTGCTGAGTGTTTTGTAGGCCTGTAAACCCTTCCTCTTTTCTTTATGGTGCCCAGACTAATGGGCTACTTGAGAGTATATTGGACTTTCATTTCTTCGAGTGGGTCATATTAAAATAATAACCACATTTTCATCTACAAATACCATTTGGTTATATGCAACCAGGAGCCACAGAAAATGCCTCATGATATTTTTTAATAAGAAAAGTGCATCTGAAGGAGAATTAAAGACCCAAAAAGCAGATTAATGAAATAAAATCGGTTTGGGTCAGCATTGGAACTCGGTAACAGTCTCAGTCACCAAAGGGAAGGTTTGTTTTCCTGACGACTTGGCCTTTTCCAATGTTTGTAAAAGGAGAGCAAAACAGAGCGTTCTCTGAACGAGGCTGGCTTTGTCATATTAACAACACCAAGAAAGGTGTCACATTTGTTTGCGTGTTTTCCCATCTGGGTTAGAACGGAATAAATGGTTCTTAGGAACAGGTGAAAATCTCCAAGCATGCCCAAAGTGGCCTCTTTTTCCATAGCCAGTCAAGGTTTGCTCTGTTCGGTGCGCATTTTTGTCAGGTGATGCCTTCGTGTGGATGCCCGCTCTGTCCTCTCGCTCAGGTACCTGGCTTTGCCTCTGGTACTCAGGCGGCATGTTGTCTCTCTGTCGCTGAGCCTCGGTGTTAGATTTCTGGGGCTGCCGGCACATGTTACCACAAACTGGGTGACTCCGAACAACAGAGACGTATCATCTCCCCCTTTGAGAGACCGGATGTCCAAGCACACGGTACCAGCAGAGCCGGTGCCTTCCAGAGACCCAGAGCGAGCACCGCGCTCTCTTCAAGCTTCTGGCAGGGCCAGCAGTCCTCAGCCGGGAGCTGCATCGTGCTATTCCCAGCCTCTGTGGTCACACCACCTTCATCCCCGTGTGTCCGCTCTGGGTCTCCACAGCTTCCTCACCCCTTGAATGAGCATTCCCCCAGGTTGAGCCCTCTGCCCTCTCTCCCACTCATTCTGTTCCCTCCCCCTCAATTTCAGTCCAAACTCCATTGCTATGACTGGCATGGACTCACACACAGAGGACACACCTGCAAATCTCTGCCACCACCTGAGACCTTTCTCCAGGATCCCAGACTGGTCTGTCCAGCTGCCTTCTGAACACCTGTACCTGGGTGTCCTCAAGAGAGTGACAATGGCTTCTTTGGGGACAATCTGGGGGCTTCTCCTCAAACTCATGCTGGATTTGCTGCCTTGCTTCTTAGCCAAAGGCCCCAGCAACTGCACCTGTTTTCCTAACAACGGATACAAATTACTGAATGTTCTTTGTCAAGCACCTCAGATACATTTTTCCTAATCCTTCTAGTGACTTTTTGCAGTAATTCAATCTGTTTGGTAGCTGAGAAAGCTCAGGTTCAGAAACTCTTACTTGCTCAAGGTTACGTAGCTTCTTCTGTCTCTTTGAAGCAGGAACTGGTGTGTAATTTTTATCTCTCTGAAATGGTCCATGAAACCCCACCTTCCCCATCAGGAAAAGGTTCCAGAACTAAGGCAGCAATCGAAGCAACGGGGTAGGGTTCTCTGTGCTTCAAGGGCATGTGGGCATCTTGGGACCCATTGCCCTTGGCCTCTCCTAACCAAGAAGCCGGGAGAGTCCGTCTGTGAGCATTGCCTTCCGTCTCCCACAGAGTTCAGTGTTAACCTGCTCAAAATTGATTTTTTAGTACTTTCCCCACAAATCACCTGAAAAATCAATCCAAACATCTTCCTTTCCCTTTAGTTTCCTCCTACAGAATGTCCCATGGAATAGATCCCTGTAGTGGCTTGTTGAACGTAGGACACATCTACCCGAGTCACAGGCCACATGTCTATAAATGAACGAGTTTATTAAGGGGGAACCATTTACAAAGAGTCCCTAGAAATAGCTTAGGGTCCTCTTGCCTCATTTCTAATATTCGAAACAGACTCTCCATCCCCGTTATTTCCTGCCTCATAAGTCCAGTCATTCAGCTTCATGGCTCCCTGTTCAGGAATCACTCCGTCACTCTGCATATCTATTCATTTATATTTTTGACGTGCTGTGTTACCGTAAGACATGACTACTGGGGAGGAGGGGAAGCAGAGGTGCCCTAGAATTTCAGAAGTTTCCATAAAGGTAGTGATTTTTAAAGGTCACAGAACAGACAGAACCCAGAGAGGTTCATGTTCCATTGCTTTCATAGTTGATTTTGTGTATTTTTCAGTTTCATGTATTTTAAGGTTTTTCTCCTTAAAATAGCAGCATGCCTGTGTCTCCAACATGCTCTGTCTGGATGTCGGGTGGAGGCAGGGCCCTGTCATAGGTGCTTCTGCGTCCTTGGTCCCCAGCCTTAGGCACCGTGCGCAGTAGATACTCTGAAAGAGCGACACCGGATGGGTAAGTGCACCCGCCCTCGCCAGCTCGTGCAGTGAGCACGGTTCCCAAACCAGAAAGCAGAGCATTTGGCCCAATGAAGCTGTGTGACCTGGTAGGAACTGTGGGACCGAATACTTGACTGTCACATGTAAATTCTGATCCCACAGGGCCATCCCTATGTGTGACACAGAAAGAAGAGGGGTGGGGGGGTTCCTTTTACTTTTCATGCTTAACAAGAAAGGTCTCATTTCAAAGTGTGGAAATCCTCCTTGCCCACGGTACAGGAAACCCACAGTTAACACAAGTGGCTCAGCCAGCCGGGGGCCCCGGTTCTCCCTCCGGATTATCCTGGTAGTAGCGGCAGGCTCCCCCCGCCCAGGCAGCTCTGACTCCAGCCAAGAAAACTCCAGCCAGTATCGAGGTCCCAGTGACTCTCCTATTTAATTGAATGAGACCCAGCAGGTGACTGGTGCCAGGACAGGAAGGGGGGGTCGCAGACACTTGGAGCCTGTCACTGAGGAATGGAGCTAATATTCGGCTTCCACATGGAGCGCTGGGTTGGGGTTGTGGCACTTTCTGTTACTGTTATTTTTCTTTTTATGGGCTAGAGTCAGGACTTTGGACCCACATTTTTACATATTATGGAATTAAGTTGCAGCGGAATGGTGTTTGCTGTGATTTATCTTATAAAATCGCTACATATCCTACAACCCATTACTACTAGGAAGACGTTACTACATCTTAAATATGTCCTTGTCCCAATGTAATGACAAGCCGTAAAAGAAAGTGGGCTGGGATCAAGGAATAGTTTTTTCTACCAACACTTCATCTGCTTCTTCTGTCAGTGAAATAGTGTGTATTTGGTTGCCACCAAAGGGCTGGAACTATAGAGAATAAAGAATCCTACCTATGCTCAATGGTGATGAGCCTTGGTTGAGAAGGAAAAAGATCCATTAATGTTCCTTCAGCCTCAAGCAGCAGAAGAGCATTTCACCAGGCTCTGGACTTTAACGGGAAGAAAGACAGGTAGATATCTGCTCTGGACGAGGTTTACAGAATACCATTCAAAGCTGGTAGACATCAAGAGCCACATTTCAATGTGTAACTCAGTGAGTTGTTCGTCCGTATATAACAGGGTGATTAGCAAAGCAACTCAGACCTAGCAGGGAGAGAAATTTAAAAACTGTCCACACTCAAATGCTACAAATGTGCTTAAAAGCAAAGACATATAAAAACATGAGCCTATAAGAGCTATAAGGACTGATAAGAGCTCGTGTTCAGATTTTCCTTTGTGCTGCTTAATCAGAAAACAGTTATTTAGTTCAAAATCTATACATGGGATAGGCAACCCTTGACAAAAACGCTAAACAAAAGCTTAAGAGACATTATCAAAGAAGAGAAACTACACTGAATGGGCAAAACAAGGAAGGCATTTATAACTGAAATGGAAAGACAACAGAGCAGAGGAAAAAGCATTTTCACACAGGGCAGAGTTGCTTTAAAGTTCTAATGATCAGAAAGCATTAGTGCCTAGCCCCCCGAAGGTGGGGTGGGGGGATGCATAGCAGCAATTAATATTGGTCTATAACCCCCCACCCCCACTTCCTGGGGTTGGCAAAAATAAGTCACGTGCGTCCCTAATGACCCCACAACACAGCATCTGTCCAGCTTCCATCTGCGCCGCTTGCTCCCTGGCTTAAGGTTTACACCTTCTCTCTTAATCAAAGAAAAGAGCTGCCTCCCTGAACTCCCAACCATCAAAAACAATCGGTTTTACAACCACTTCCAAGTCTCCCTCAGAGAAAGCTACCAGAAGGAAGAAAAAAAAAACAAGGATCGACTTTGATGTGCTGTGGGGCTTAATCAGGCTAGAGTCGAGGAATGGCCAGAAAAAAATCCCAGTAAAATGCTCTTAAAAATTGTAAGCGGGTTTGATAGAGTGTGAGCGGCGTGGCTGTGGTGTGCTGGCACTCTGCCAGCGTTAAATAGGATCCAGTTGGTGGGGACTGAAGGGTTCCTGGCGGCGAACCAGGACAGAAAATTGGATGCAATAATGTCTTTTCGAGTAAGTGACAGCGGAAATCTGTTCTCTGGCCATTACCGCTGTCAGCAGAGGGGGCAGACACGACATTTAAACATGGAAGGGTGAATGACCATTGTCCCTCCCACAGTCTCAAGAATCCAATCGAAAAAGATAAGGAGTTTCTCAATATCATTGTTCTGTGCAGTTTGCTGTTCTTAAAAAAAAAATAATCAAAAAATAATACTAACCTCACTTTGTACACTTAAAAATCAAGCTTGAAATTCCATGTATAGGAAAAAGAAACATCATTCCTTCTGTGATATTCACTGTTAATTTTCAGGGAAAATAAAGCGAATAAAGCAAGCCAAGGATGAGGCAATGGTGGAAATTGACCAGTACCGGCTGCAGAAGGATAAGGAGTTTCGAATGAAACAATCTAAGGTACGTGGGAGAGTCAGCACCAATTTTCACGCGATGCAGAGCATACGGTCCTCACAGCCAGAAGCTGCAGCACAGCATCCGCACGGGATGGAGCAACTACACTCAGCCAAGGCTGAGCGGCAAACTCAATGTTCAGCATTGACGAGTTGGTGATTTGTCATTTTGATTTTTCACGTTCAGTGTCAAGGCTTTTTGATTTGCCATCGCAAGTGTCAATCAGTAATTACTATTTCATACATAGTACATATGAAAAATGACCTTCTCAAATACAGAATCGAAGGGATTGCTTTGAGTATGATTCCAGACTACGGATTACTGACGAGTGCATGTTTTGTATGAAAAAGAAAAAGCTTCTGAAAACACATTTTTGACTGTTAGGAGTAGAATCAATGAGAAGTGTTCTATGATGTTGGGGTCCCATCTCCTTGAGTGAACTCAAGATATGCAAACCACCAAAGTGGATATTGTTGCTGATTTCCTTATGACTGGCTTTTCAAATGGCTGGGGTCATTCAACAAATTTGTCTTCTGACTACAAAGAAATGCTTTTCCCTACACTAGCATTTTAAAAATACCTGCAGTTTACAATGAAGAAATAAGTGCATGAGATTTTCGCAGCTGACTTCTTCCTTTCAAATTGCAACAGGGACTAAAAGAAACGAGGACATCTCACAGGCCAGCACTAGTTTGTGTGATACTTTCTTGTGACCTCGGTAAAAGGGATAAATGAGGCTCTCTTCTGAAGGCTGACTTTGCAAGATGCATGGCAAGCCGTTTGAAAAGTCTCTTCATTTACAACTTCGATTTGAGCGGGAGTAGGCGTGTGTTTGCGTAGGGACAGGTACCTTGCATCCAGGTTAGGAAATATTTTTCCAATGGGCTGTTCTTAAAAAGTTTTCCAAGAATAAAGTGGGCCACTCAACAAAAAAGAAATTCTTTTTTGTCAATATTTGTACAGAGGAATCCTAAGTCCACCCGGGCACACACGACCCAGCACAATTGGCCCTTGCCTGTCTCTCTCACCTGTTGATAAAAGGCAATTTCATCCACTTACCTTTTACCACAAACAGACGATAGTTTTTAAAAGCTAGTGTAGGAAAAAGCATGTCCTTACGCCCTCATGAAAGAGTTCCTGAATGAATCCAGCCTGTGGAAAGCAAAGTCACATGGAAACTGAAGACCTTTCAGCAATTTGCAGCAGTGTCTGCTTGGCCATTTGTAACGTCTCCTACACCTGTGTCTCCCCTGGTTCCTCTCTAACCACGTCTGTTGTCCTGTTCTTCCTCCAAAGGCCTGGCCACGCCCCTCCCGCAGCCCCTTGGAACCCTCTTCTTCCGAACGTGTTGGTCTTCCTCTCACCTCGGTTCCATCCCCAGCTCCCCTTCCTAGTCTCCCTATCTCGACGTGCATGTGTCATTGAAAACGAAGCCAGTTCCTCCATGAGAGCCATAGCATTTACCGCTGCTCGGCGTAGGAAAGACTTACAATCTTTCTTGATTTTCTGTTTTTCCTTCCCAACAGTAAGCACCAAAATGGCAAGCCCTCGGTTTGTTCTGTTCTCTGTTTCTTTCCCCAGTGTTGGAACAGTGTCTTCTGAGAGAAAACACACACTAGCTATTCACTGAAAAGTGAAAAACTAAGCATTTCTTCTGCGCCTTTGTCTTTCCTATTGAACCCTGTCATAACCGTGGCAATCGGGACCTGAGGAAGTAACCACTCCTAATGCCCTTTAGCTTTAGTATCTTGTGCCGGATACTTCTGATCTACGTGTGAACTTTTTTTCAATAATAACGAAACTGCCCATAATTTTAGAAAGTGGTTGCATGAAATCTCACCACAGTGTGTCTCCAGAAGAATCTCCTTAAGATGTAAATCCGGTTCAAGATATTCATTCTCTGCCTGGGAGGAAAATTAAAACTCCTCACTAGAGGTCTAGGCCGATTTTACGGCAAGTTGCTCAAAGCTCATGCAGGGAGCTCCGGGCACTCAGGCCTAGGCTGCCTCAGCACCCTGGCAAACTGTGGGTGCCCACCGCCCTCCTCGGCTGCGACCTCTCTGTGTCAGAGTCCCTGCTGCTCAGCTCAATCTCCTCATTAACCCACGGCAGGTGGGTCTGGGAGGAGACCACAGAAGCCACCTTTCACAGCTGTCACAGCTGTTGCACCTGGATATTACTTTTTCAGTTCCTTTCTAGCTCTTGTTATGGTGAGTGTTTGGCTAAGCCCCCTGTCACATCGATAGAATCAGGTACCCCAATGCACGTGGGATGGCAACAGATATTTTGTGCCGAAGATTTACTTCTCTTTTGCATACCAGGTCGGCCCAACACATGGAAGGTAGGACGTTGCTAAAAAGAAATCTGGACTCTGGTGGGAAAATAACCTTTTGTTGATGTGATAAAAGTTAGATGAATCATGAACCAAAGCGGACTTGAAAACGGGGATGTCGAAGATGTTTTATATCTTTAATTTTTCTTTCTGAATTTACATCATGAGTGCACTTGGCTTCTCTGGAGCACCTGCACATTGAGAATGCAAAACAATGTGCAGGACCTCAGTCTCCACTTTCTCTTAAACTGGGACATTTGAACAACTTACAAGGAAACACGTGGACCAGGGAAAGGCTTCCCCAGCACAGTCAGCCAGTCCTTACTTACAGTGGAGAGCTGCATGCATCGGCCTCAGCCTTTAAAGATTTGAAAATTAACATGGAAAAGTCCTTTCTTGCCACCCTTGGGCCAAGGGTACCATTACCTGCCACCTAATTATCAACTTTTCATTTATTTCTTGTCCCAAACATTCAGGCAGTGGACTTCTGCAGACAAGAGCAGCAGACATGGGTGACACGTTCTCAGTAACACCTGGGGACCTGCTCCTTCTGTTCCGTGTGACAAACAGGTGCTCAGCACCTGCTGTGCACCAGGCAGTGGTGGGGGCCTTGTGGAGCCTGGGGTCACTCGTATGATCTCTCACATGGCTGAAGCCACACTACCTGCAGATACAAGGGTCCGGAACGCTACCCCGAGAAGGTCACCGAGTGGGGCACATGGTGGGTGCTGTCCAGGAAGCACTGTGGAAAGGCACAACTGCATATCAGCTAAACTCAGAAATAATACTGTATTTAATTATGCAGAATGAGATATAAAACGACAGGTCACTTACAAGGGTGTCCCAGTGCTTCTGACCCTAGGAATGGATTATAAAAATTCAAATGTGCAAGCAACACAGGGAAAAATCATAATTTTCACTGACACTTGCTGATTACTCACCCAGGGCTCAGTTTCTGTGCCGAGCACCATCTTTACAGTAAATATCTGCAGAAAATAACCATGTTGTCTTAACACAGCACATCAACACTGTAGTGAGCACCAGCAGCTGGCAGCTGTCACCCCAGACCTACACCATCAAAACTCGAGGCCACTTCCCCTGTGGCTGCTGAACACTGGAATGTTGCTAAGCCCGATGAAGATGTCCTACAAGTGGAAACTACGTACCCGATCACAGAGCCTTAGTGAAACACGTATCATGTAAAAATAAGGATGCAATGATTTTTATATCGACGTGTTAGAAGCTGTATCTCCTTGACATGATTTTCTTTGCTCTGGGAAGTCCCTATTCCCTGGGATAGAAACAGAAAATAACTCAAACCCCATAGTCTTTACCACACTTGTTTCAAATTGAGGACCCATGGAGAAGTGATGTGGGTTCTAGAATTTACTAGAGTTTAACGGCCCTGAAGCTGGTGTTGGGCACGAGTGGATCTCTTGGATTAAACTCAACGTGCACCTCCCCTAAACACTCAGAGAAGAAAGACGTCAACACACCAAAACGTGACTGTGTCACCGGAACCAGCCATGTCTAAGAAAGGCTGAGTTCACACTAGAGGCAGACCAGAAGTAGGCTGTTTGCTCTGGCCGAGAATAACCTTGCAAAGGTCTTCACTGCAGAATCCTTTGAAATGCGTAACTCCCCTAGTTCTATAAACAATAGGGAAGACATGAAGACTGAGTGGAAACTATTACAAACACACAGGAAGTGTGATGGAAACCCTGCCCAGCACGGTGAGCTGGTTTTCACTTGGACTGTGGCCCGGTCCACTTAGAAGAGGCAGCAGTCTGCCCAGACCAGCCTGTCTGTTCAGGAAAGTTTACCCAGCCCACTCCTGACACCAGTGATCTCCATTTTGCAAGGAGAGCCTGGAAAAATAACACATAACGTGTACACTGTAGAGCAGTCACAGAGAAATAGGCCAAAAATAAAAAATCGTTCCCTTGTAAAACTTCGCAAGTTTGATAGGACGTGCCGCGTGGTGAATTCTGCTTTCTGTTGGCAGGTGATGGGCTCTCAGGACAGCATCTCGGGAGAAATGGAGGAGCAGACGCTGGAGAAGATCAGGGACCTGAAGGGGAGCTACCACAAGCGTGTGGAAAGCGTGCTCACACAGGTTCTGAACATGGTGTGTGATGTGCAACCCGAAATCCACGCCAACTATAGAGCCGCTGACTGAAGGTATGAGCAATTGTCCATTAAGGGTCTGGCTGCTTATGCTTTCGTGTTCCCGTTAAGAAATTTGGAAGGTCCATCTCAGATCGACTGGGCATTTACAGACTCCAATGTGCCATAATTCACACACGAGCGCTAACTTTAAAAGCAAACAAAAAGCTGTTACCTCTTTTCTGGGGACAGGTCTGACCTTGTCATTGAATGTAGGGGAAGTCAAGGAAGCAGAGAAATATAGTTTTTGACACTTGACAAAAAAAAAATAGGCCCGAGTATGTTTTGTGGGTGTGAAGTTTTTTTTTTAATGTTTACTCCTTTTTATCAAGTTAGAAAAATGTGTTCTTAACTGTAGTTGTTAAGAGATCATTTTTAAAGGAGCATATAGTCAGGACTCTCAGGCAGATGGAAAGTGAGCAGATATCAAAGATTTTATTTAAGTCATTAATCCATGAGGAAACCAGTAAGATGCTAGCTTTGGTTCAAAGAACCATGCCAAGAACTCCATGGGGAGAAAGAGAAAAGATGGATGGATGGGTGGATGGATGGATGGATGGATGAGTGGATGGATGGATGGATGGATGAGTGGATGGATGGATGAATGGATGGATGAGTGGATGGATGGATGGATGGATGAGTGGATGGATGGATGGATGGATGACAGATTGGCTAGCTAGCTAGATAGAAAGAAGGAAATAAATGGGTTATATAACCATCCTCTCTGCCTAACCTCAAATAACAAGATAATCTTCTCTTTCAAGCATGATTTTTAAAAATTAAAAAGTGAAACAATGATTAAATTCGCTGCTAACATAGATGTTTAGGTTTAAAAACATTCCAGGTGCTACCGTAGGCCAGTGTGTGTTACGAACTGAACGTTTGTGTCCCTTTGGAGCTCATACATTGAATTTACTCTCTGAAGTGAAGGCACTGGCAGCTGGGGCTTCTGAGGGTGCTCGTGTGCTGAGGGGGAGCCCTTGGGAGGGGGACTGGCGCCCTGGTTCGATGAGGCCAGAGAGCTAGTGCGTGCAGGCAAATGTTAACTCCAGTCCTGACCAAATGTAACCAGTGCATTGGAATTGTTACCGAACTCTTCTTATCTGCAGCTTCAAATAGAAACTGAAAGCAGTCTGATTTTTGCTTCAGATTCCCCTAGATTTAGATCATTTAGGTTTTCCTTGAGCAGACGAAGTTAAAATTTTTACCATCGCTTTTAAATCGCAGGGATATTCAATTTTATATTCACATTCGGCAAGTGGGAGACATTTTTAACTCTCTGATTCTCTGTGTTTTCAGTGGAAGGGGCGAGGGGCAGGAAAACCAAACAGCTCAGCTTATTGGTTCTCTGTGACAGATTCCTCTGTTTACCAAAAAGAGACAGGGAACCCTCCAATTAATGACCAGCAGGCGATCCAACCTTCCTGGGAGCACCATCCCCGGGATACTTTTGACTGGGGATGGGCAGAATGCAGAGGGCCTGAAGAATCCCCACCTCCGCACAGACCGGAGAGTTCTCCCACTGCCCTACAGAGTGAGAACTGCAAAACCATGAGTGAAACTGCACTTCTGAAAAGATAATTCAAAAAAAGGCCGCCTTGGGGTCGACCTTCCCTGTCTCACGATAAATAGGTTCATCTCGCGAAAACCATCAAGATGTCAATCTTCTGGGTGGAGGAGGCTTGACGGTGTCATCTGGGGCACCCCAGTTAATAATAAATTCCTGAGCCTACCCGGGGGACAGGGTAACTTTTTAGGCCTTATGTACTAGTGAACACAGGAAGGCCAGCACAGGGCTTTTCTCAGCATGAAGCGGCTACCACGCCCAGGAGGCGGGATGAGGTCGGGGTGTCCACAGCAGGTGGGTCTGGGCCTGGCTGCACCCCAACCTCTCAACGTCCCATTGTCAACTCAGTCTCTCTGGCCTGATATCAATACTTTTTTTAATGTTTTAATAGACAAAATGGAATTGAATGAAGTGGTCTCTGTGGGTCCTTTCGCAGTGAGTTTTATGTCCTGTGTCAGGCTGGTCTCAGTCCTCAGAGTCCTCGTCCACCGCTGTGGTGGTTGTTAGGGTGGTCGGCAGCCCACACCTCTCTGAACACCATCGCGGGAGTGAGCCTGCCGTCTGCCCCGCACCCTAGATTCTCTGTCACTCGGCCCGTCTTACATTCAAATATAGTACGTCTTTGCCTTGGCCTCAGGCTAGGGCCACCAGAGTGGGGTCCATTTACATAGGAAAGAGCTTTTCCATGTCCCAGACATGATTCCTCCCACGACAGCTTTCTCAGTCACTGGAAAAAGGACTATTTTTGCACATGTACTTCTCTTAAAATGCTTTTTCTGTTCATACAGGTCTTCCCACAGAAATTGGATAACCCGAGGATGTGAGGATCCTCCTGTCTCCCTGTCTGGACCCTGTGCCTGATCAGAAATTACACCACAGGAAACGCCTCTATGGATAGCCCATTCATGTGATGGCACCTGAACACACAGCCATGTGCTGTACAGAAATGCAGAGGGGCGTGGCTGGTGTGGCTCAGTGGATTAAGTGCTGGCCTGCAAACCAAAGGGTCGCTGGTTCGATTCCCAGTCAGGGCACCTGCCTGGGTTGCAGGCTCAGTCCCCAGTGTGGGAGTGCACAAAAGGCAACCACACATGGATGTTTCTCTCTCTCTCTTTCTCCCTCCCTTCTCTTCTCTCTAAAAATAAATAAAATCTTTAAAGAAAACAGAAGAGAAATGCAGAGAGATGAAAAGATTCCAGGGTTGTTGTTTTTCCCTCTATGTTGGTATCCAAATGCAGTCAAGAAAAGTGCCAGCAATAATCCAACACTACCACTTTCTAGGTGGACAGAGTACACAAAGGGACCCTAGCTGTCCCTTCAGTGTAAGATGAGGGACGTTGTGGGCATGAGGTCCCTGTGCCCTCAAGTTAAACCCCTGCTAGGACACTACAACCAGAAAGCACAGGTACTGGGACGGCTGTGAAAAGGTTAATGGAGCATGGAAGGGGACTGTCCCCGCAGCCAGACTGTCTGAATTCTTCTCCCAGAACCGTTAGGGACCATGACCCTGAGCACGTCACTAACATTTGTGCTCTTGCTCCCTCATCCAAACTGCAGAGGGACGGTGTTTCCGCCGAGCTAGCGCTCACAACAAATAACCACACCCTCATGCAATGCTCAGAATGCTCCCTGGCCCTTAGCAAGAGGTACAGGAGAGTCGATAACACTAATGGCAATTAATGTGGTTGTCGCTGAAAAGGAACTAAGCCAAATAAGCTGATCTAAGGGGACAAAAGAGGCCTGGAAGGGTGGTGAGGTGGGGAAGGGCAGGAAGTCACTGCAGTTTACTCTGCAGCAGGTTTCAACGGGCCATTACGAAATCTCTCACTTTTAAAGACAACTGCCTCTCTCGGGTACGTAGGATGCAAGGGGACAGAAGGTGAACGGAACCTGTTTTTATCGTGTTAGCGCCTTCACTGAGAAAGCTCCTACCACTGTTAGCGCGTTAGCATTTTTATTAACGTGCACTCCGTAAGAACGTGTGTGCTCCCCCAGCAAGCCAACCCCAGCGACACTCCGGCAGAGCCTGCAGCAAACCCAAGAAGCTTGCCAATCTTCTCAAGAGCTGTTTGCTAGTGAATTCACAGTTTGTAGTCACAGTTCAGAAAAACGCCTTCCTAAGCACAAATGTAAACATGTCCAAACACCCCAAATAAAGCCACCAGCGCCGAGCGTGACACTGACTTCAGTCTACACGACAGGCAAGTTCCCCACGGTGACGGTGTCGGGTCTGGCAAAGTCTGAAGAGCTGTGATTTTTGCGGATGGAAATTTGGATGAGCCACCATTTCTGAAAGGACTTTCTGTGGCCACACGGAAAGGAAAGAGAAACCCAGGGGCCTACACAGCCAGGAGGCCACAACACTGCTCTCCGCCCCGCCCTGAAGTCGGTGAGCGTGGCTAGTAAAAATCAGCTGTCTTTAACCCAAGGCCTCAGTAGTGGGGAGAAAGTCCAAACAGCAGTGTGAGAGGCAGCATCAGGAAAATGAAGTGATACTAAGGCTGGTTATTAGAACCAGAGACTATTCTCTTCACCCAGACTTTCTCTTCTCTCCTTTTCTACCTGGCAAATCCTACTCATTTTTCAAGGTCGAGTCCAAAGCTTCGTCTAATTTTTGAAGTCTCACCCAACCACCCTAGGAAAAGTGGCCCTTCATCCCCCTCGGTCCCCTCCCCTGTGAGTGGTGTAACTATTATAACACTTCTCATGTTGAGTGGCCATATTCGGTCATATGTGTCTTCCCCGTGGGCTCTGACTCCTCAAGGGCAGAACTCAGGGCTTGGCACATGGTATCAGTGAATGATTAATTAACAAATTTAATATTCACAGTCAGAAATAGTTTGTTGTGATAGGAGAATAGCTTCTCCTGAAGTTTGCCACAGGAGTTTAATAGGGTTAGGACTTAAAACATGTCTTAGAATTCCCTGTTGGCCTGCCAGAAAGACAAAGAAGCCCCAAACCAGGAGCTGGATTAGGAGCTCGCCTGGTGAATGTGGGGGCTGGGGTGCTCCCACCAGAAAGAGCATGCACAAAGACCCAGAGGGGCAGAGAACAAGGTGCAGGTGCAGAGAGGAGCACACCCTGGCCGGCTCCTGTTGGACAGACACACAGACTCAGACTGTTCCTGGTTTCTCAGCGGACTTTTCATAGCTCCCTCATTCATGCTCACAGCTCTCGTCCTACGCAGAAACCAAGGCTCAGTGGAGATAATATACGTGAAATTCTATAAATTCAATGTCGTCTCTGCTTCCAGCTGCCACAGCGGACAGCCCTCCACCTGACCTGAGCCCCGACTCCCAGGGTTAGTCTAGCTTCTCCCTCCCACCCCCACTCCCCAGAGACACTGTGAGACCAGGGCAGAGAGCCTGGAGACCGGGAGGGCGGGCAGACGTGTGAGATGTCCTCAGAGGCCCACAGACTCGGCATTCCATGTCACATGTGCAGGTGGCCTCCACTCCGACCTGGGATAACCTGCAGCAACTGCACACCATCATCTGCTTTCTCCGGAGGGCTCATTTCTCCCCGCATGCTGTGAGCTGCATGCTTTCCCCGAACACTGATGGGGTCCGAGAGATTGTTTGTGCCCCAGCGTGCAGCACTCACTTGTGAAGTCCCTCTCACCCCTGCCTGTCCCCACAAGTCTTTTCCGTTCCGCCGTGGAGAAATGGGAACACTGGGTTTGAACTTTACCTCCTCAAAAATGTGGATTAGGGGACACCACCATAGAGATTTTAATTCGGTGCATCTGGTGTGAGGCCCCCTGAGCGATCTGATGCAGAAGCCCGTGGTTTGAGAAATGCCGTCT
The DNA here is from genome assembly GCA_007922815.1 of Macrotus californicus. NCBI lineage: Eukaryota > Metazoa > Chordata > Mammalia > Chiroptera > Phyllostomidae > Macrotus > Macrotus californicus. The sequence continues at coordinate 30,817 of VMDR010004250.1, forward strand.
GCCAGAAATTCACGCTAGATATGAAGACACACAGAGGCTGGACGTGGAAGTGCAGCAACAAGATATTCTGTGCAAATGGCAACCCAAGGAATGCAGGAGTGACCAGACAGAATAGACTTTAAGTCAACAACCGCAACAAGAGATAAAGAGGGGCATTATATAATGACAAATGAGCCAATTTGCCAGGAAGCTATAACAATTATAAACATAGACGCACCCAGCAGCAGAGCACCCAAATACAGGAGGCAAACTCGGACAGAATTTAAGGGAGAGAAGGAGACGGCAAAACAAAAATAGAAGATGTCTATGCCCCATTTTTGATGTTGCCTGGAATGCCTGGAAAGATCGGTAAGAAAACAAAGGACTTGAAGGACGCTACCTAGAGACCAAGCAGACTTCAAGACACATACGGAATATTCCACCCACAGCAGCAGAGTGGATACTCCTCTCCAGTGTGCACAGAATGCCCGTCCTCCAAGACTCTGTTTGTTTCTACACACAGAACACAACATGGCTGACCGAGAAATCTGCCGGAAACATCCAAGTGAACAGCCAGGGAAGAGCCTAGTTCAGGGGCTGATGCTCAGCGGTCTACGGCAGAGATTCCACAAGACCTTTCTGCTGAGTTCACCATCTGCAAGCCTTTTGGGCACCTTCTACCTGGCTTTACCCTCAAGCCCTGTGTGCTTCTGTCCTTACAGTACCGAGTCCCTGGCCCAGCTCTTTGCAGACCCCCAGATTTTCCTTCCCCTCTACGTCTTTCCTGCTGGGTCCTTTTTAATTGGAGTTACCAAGCCCCGCCCTTTTAAAAACATTCTTTTCCACGGAGTACTCTGTCGCCACTGGTCTTAGCAGCTGACGTGGTAAGTGAACTTGACCCCTCTTCTTTCTAAAAGCCAGATCCTACTACATTATAAAGTGATTGTATATGTGTCCTACTCGGGTCTCCTGCCGGATATGTGGTCTGTCTTCCAGGACGTGCGATAGCTTCGTGGGGCTACCAAAACGTCCCCAACACTGCGCCACACAGAACAATGGGAGGAACCAGCCGCAAAGAAAGGCACAGGGAAATTTGCTTTAAAAAAGAAAAAGCAATCGTACTGCAGTTTTATTTTTTGAATATCAAATGAAATTCCATATTGTTTGGTTTACCTTATTTTCTTTTCCATTGTATTTATCCTACACTGTTCCTGATCTCTGGTTATGGAAGTGGTATGCTCTCCCTCGCTCTCCGTTTCCTCATTTCCATGTGCATTTTATTCCTCTCTGGCTGAAACAGTAAAAAGTCTCACTAAAAGCCCACATTGATGTCTTTAATCACAATTTCGTTTCTTCCCATTTTACGACTTTAATTGTATACTATGTGACTTTAATAGCCGAGTGCTACTTTAATCATATTTTTCCTTTATCAGCATTCATTTTAGCTTTATACTTTTACTAGATTTTCTTTATTCCTTTAAGAGCCGGGCGTGCTTGCGCTCATATCCCACTTTTGCTGAGGAAACGCTGTCCTTAGCTCAGAAAGCTACTGTTCTCCCCTTTACCACACACCTCGCACCCGCACGAGGCTGCATGGCTACCGAACTTGTAGAGCTAGAATTTAAAGGCATGGTTCTGGATTCTAGGCCCCAGCGCCCATCCTGCTGGGCAGCATCAGACACGAGCCCCCCCTCCCAAAAGCGAGTCTGGGGCTCAGGGAGCCAGGGAGCCATTCCCGGGGAGCTTCCTGAGGCTCCTGCAGAATGAGCATCACCCTATGTCTGCAGTCCCTTTGGGTGCGCCAGCCAGGCCCACAGCCTCGTGTTGATAACTGCTGAGCCCCGCAGCGGGCTTCTCCAGGAAGCACAGTAGGACAGCACAGACTGTGTTATCCAACCAGCGGGGCTCCCAGGAGGGCGAGCGCTGGGTGAAACCTGAGGAGGGGGAGCAAGTCAGTCAAAGTGATGTTGGGAGTGAGAGACCCTGTGCCTGTCCACTCTGACTTGCGAGTCCTCTCCCATTTTCAGTGGCTGGCATTCCTTCAACGTCAGCTGGCTGTTTCCCCATCAGACCCAGGGTCCCCAGGTACAGGCTGTGAAAGTAGGTATATGGAGTTGGGGCCTGACCTGTGTGTGGGGCAGGCCCCACCTTGTGCCTCAAAACACACCAGCTGGGTCACATGGAGGCTTTGGGGTGGGGGGGGGGAGTGACAGAAAGTTGATCCAGTCCAGCAGACACATGCCTCTCCCTGTGGATGTCTTCCTCTGGAAGCCAGGGCCTTTCAGAGGTGGTCCCCAGAGACTTGTTGCCTTATTTCTTTTTAAAGATTTTACTTATTTAATTTTAGAGAGAGGAGAAAGAAGGGAGAAAGAGAGGGAGAGAAACATCAATGTGTGGTTGCCTTTTGTGTGCCTATTACTGGGGACCTGGCCTGCAACCCAGGCATGTGCCCTGACTGGGAATCAAACCAGTGACCCTTTGGTTTGCAGGCCAGTGCTCAATTCACTGAGCCGCACCAGTCAGGGCTTGTTTCTTTATTGTAGGTTTTGCACAGGGCAAATCAACTCATGATTTTCAGTTATTTATTTTTTAAAGACAATTTTTTTAAAAAAAACCTCTTTCCCTAATCTCCCTCAAAACACCCCCAGGAACCTGCCCAGCAGAATGGCCTGAAACAAAGCGCATTTGCTCAAAGCCAGCAGGGGAGGCTGCAGGCTCGGCCCCCAGCCCACCGCGTTCGTGCAGTCACAGAAAAACACAGAGCCTGGCACACCGGGGGCACTGGGCGGTTTACAGCAATCTGTGCTATTGTTCTCGGGCGAAGTTCTTGGCCAAGGGCGAGGTGCACTGAAGTCAGCCAGGCTCAGCTGCCAGCATGCACCTCCCGCCGGCTGGTGTTGCCTTGAGAGCCGAGAGGGACCCTGATTGCTTACCAATAAGTTGTGAGGAGCTGCTAATGCAGGTGGATAGAGTCATAAATATTTTAGCATTTTGGCATGTTTCTCCTCCACAGTGACATAATACTGCAGTGGCAAAGAATTTCCCCCCGGGATGGGTAATTAGGATGAGGTGGGACTATTAGAATATGCAGGATAATAAGAACTGTGGGCTGAGTACATTCAATGGCTCATCTACAAGAGCTAACACAAAGCACTAGTCACAATTAGGCACATTTTAAAAGCCTATACTTCCTAAGTATTTTGCATAGTGAAACAGTTATAAAATTGGCAATATTACAACAAACAGTGAATTCTCCCCCATGAGCAGGAATGGGTAAGAAAAAGTCAAACCGCGACAAAAACATCGTGTCTGCGTGTGATTAGCCGCAATTAGTCCGACGATGCTCCGTATGGTAACAATCTCCCTATTGAATTTTCACCCCTTCTGTCCAGCAGCAGTTTTCACTAAGGGTTTGATCATTATTGCTAGTCTACGTGGGGAGATGCCCCTGAAATCAGATTGTTTATACTGTTCGTAAGCCATCGTCGCTCTGTCCTTCAGAAGGCGGGACTGGGAGGGTGACACAGCCTTGCACGAATCGCCGTGAGGATGTCACAGCTCAGTCCTCACACACACACGGAGCCGCCCTCTCTGGCCATTGTCCAGCACACTTAATCCTTCCTCCCCTCCCCCTTGCCTTTCCTTACTGCCTCTCCCAAGCTTTGAGGACCCCGCCGGGAAAGGAGCTCAGGTGTAGGTAGTTGGGGCCGGGCTGGGGACCAAGGGTCACAAGTCTGAATGCCATCCCTTTACCACATTTCAACTACGAAGAAAACACAGAATCATGCCACATTGGGCTCCTCGACCAGAACATATCCACATCAAAAGTGTGCACGCCATGCTTATTGCCCTCCTAATTTTATTTTTTTTTAATATTTTAAAAATATCTTTATTTTTTAAAGACTTTATTTATTTATTTTAGAGAGAGGGGAAGGGAGGGAGAAAGAGAGGGGAAGAAACATCAACCTGTGGTTGCCTCTCGAGAACCCCTACTGGGGACCTGGCCCGTAACCCAAGCATGTGTCTTGACTGGGAATCGAACCGGTGACCTTTTGGTTCACAGGTGGGCACTCAGTCCACTGAGCCACACCAGCCAGGGCTGCCGTCCTAATTTTCAATAAGGTTCTGAAACTCAGGCCCATTTGCTATGGAGTGGGAGGGCCCTGAGCAGGAACCATGGGGTAGATAGAGGTTTTCTGGTTTACTCAAGCTGGAAACACAGAATGTCCTTTTCTGTCTGTTGCTCTGTCTCTTCTGTGAACATTTTCCTCCCCGTATTTAGTTCCAAACAGACTCCAAGAATCTATGTTTTCTGAAGTACATGGAATCAAATACCATCTGTCCTCGGGTCCCTCTATTTTTATTTCACCCTCTTTGGGTGGGGAGAGACTTAATTTATCTAAAAGTGGGATTCCCATCCTTTATTGTGCTTCCGTTGGGTTTTATTTGTGGGTTCGTTTCATGCTAATCCTCTACAAAGGCACGTGTTTCTGCTGATGTTTGGGGATACTTTCCAAGCCGTAATTTCATGGAAGATTTCCTACGCCAGTGAGTGTGAGGGAAGTCACGACCCAGACAATGGGACTAATAAACCCCAACCCTAAAATGCGCTCCTGGCTCAGCCGCATCGCAGGCTGGAGCAGGGAGTGGAAGTCCTAGTCTGCAGTAGCGCCGATCACTGTGTTGAAACACTAGGTGGCGCTATGAACTCGCTTAACTTGGGACCCAAGCATCCCGTCCAGAATTTCAAAGAGAAAAAAAGATGAGCATTTTCCTTAACGGATTTGATCGTTTGACAGATATTCTTAAGGACATGCATTTAGATGATGTAGCCGTTACTTCATTAAGTTTCCATGGGGAAAAAGAGCATTCTCTTTTGGCAAGAAAAATGTGGCTGTTTCTACAAACAAAAACCGGCCCAATCACCACTCAAAGTCTAGGCAGGAAAGAAAAGAAAACAAAAAGTCAGACACCCTGGTTGGCTAACGTGTCTGTTTTGCGACTGACAAATATTTTCTTGACGACAGGACACAATCCAGTCCGTCTGTTCTGTAGGTAGCGATTCAGGCTGCAAATTCTCTGTTACAAAGTGGACTGTGTGGGTGAGATTCCTTTCCTGCCGGCTTTGTAGTCTGGCTGGTGGGCTCAGTTCGTTGGGGCATCTGCTAATGAGGCCAAGGTCACGCTGATTCTGCTCTGGCCCGGGGGGTGCGTTCTGCTCACAGAGCCAAAGGCTGTTCCTTGTCTAAACTGCGACCTTGACTCTGACCAGCCCTCTCAGAGATGCCGGGTCTTAAAAGACTCCTGCAGACAGAAACTTACAGCATCATGAGCGGAAGACGAAAACAGCCAGTGTCTCTCCTATTGACGGCAGGTCGACCATGTCATTTTCTCTAAAAAAGAAGGCTTCTGACATCAGCTCTGTTAACTAGCAAAGTAGCGTTCCTTGTCTGTTTATTTGAGTATATTGTTCAGAACCCAGGCTATGCCAGGCAGGGAGCCAGATATCGAAGGATAAAGAGGACCTGGCGATCTTGTTAGGAAGACACACAGGAAAATGAATATTAGCTAAGATAACAAAAACCGTCACAGGTGCCGACATAAACTGCCGAGTAAGAGAAAAGAAAGCCCAACTTCTGGGGAACCACTGTGGCCAGACCTCTCAGGACTGACCTGCCTTCAGCTACGGACAGTAGACCAGGGCACCCCAGGGTCCCTGGGGAAGGACATATGTCAAGACTGAGTGGTGTCTGAGACAGGACACACAGAAGCATTTCCTGGGCCTGGGATCTGGGGGTCTGAATTAAATCGGACAAGTTGTGCATATTCTAAAAAATCTGTGAAACCCGAAGTATAAAATAAATACCCATGAGTCTTCATTAATATGAATAAACAATTGAATAAATAAGTAAATGGGGGGCAATGAAATAAACCTCCTGTCTAGGAAAATCCCATGTCATTTGTGCAGGTACTTCCTGCCTCAGGGAGCGGGGTATCGTTCTTTACTCCTGTGAGGCCCCGAGCACAGTGACTTCCTTCCGAACAGCACAGGGAAGGGGAAAGCAGAGTCACTTCACCATGAGGAAACCTGGCCAACACACCCATTCAGGTGGCCAAGGTCAATGTTAACGGTACCTGATGCTGATGGTGGCCTTCCTCCCTAAACCCTCCAATCTAACTATGATCTCAGACAAATCTCATTTGAGAAACAATGTACAAAATATCGAACCAGTACTTCTCAAAATTGTCACAGTTATCAAACCAAGGAAATGGTCACAGCAAGAAAAGCCTAAGAAGACATGACAGCTAAGCGATCTCACCGAAGGGACATATTAATAAAGTATGGACTCAATAGCATAACAACGTTGTTTCATTAATAGCAGGGAGTATATCATACTATCACACGATGTTAATAATAGGAGACATTGGGTGCAGGATACATGAGAACTCTGTACCATCTTTGCCATTTTCCTGTAAAATAAAGCGATGCTAAAAGAACAGGCTTTAAAGCCTGAATCACAAATTATCGTTTTGAATAAAATGAGTGTGTTATTTTTTTACAAAAACTTTTTGTAAATGTGGTAACGTTCTCTACCTCAGTTACCTCCTGAAAAGGAAGGAAAGGAGGAGGGAGGGAGGGAGGGAAAGTGGCCAGGACTCTGGCTTCGAAAAGGCCTGCATATCATGAATGCCATGTAACACCCTCACAGCTCAATAAAGTGACAACAAAAGGACTGAGGAAGAGAGCGATTGTCAAGTTCATGGTCAACGGACAGAGGTGAGGCATAGATACACACACTTTTTACCTGGGAATAGAGATTGTGTTCCTCCTGGTTCTGCTTTGGTGGAGTGACCAAAAGCTCCTGGTAGAATTCACGTGAAGCATTTAAGTTCTCCAAAGTGACCTTAAAACGTAAGCAATCAGGGGTTACCAATCTGAAGTCATCACTGCAGATGCTTGCTTTGGGGGGCCCCGTCCAGGAATGATGGGAACACATTACAAGGACACAGCAATCAGCTTGAAGAATTTCCCATGGGCAAAATCTTAGATAATTTGGACACCAAAACATGATAGAATAGATCATTCCGCCCATCAAATAAGATAGCAAGCCACGGACTCACACTGATATTAATTAATTAAATTGAAAGACTGTTGAGGAAAAAGGTATTTACAGTCTCAAATTTCTGCCCCACAAAACCCTCATTAGCAAGGAAGAGAAGGGCATGACTTCACCGGGAAGAAGTCTGAAAGCCCCACTCTGTCCATGTGATCAAAGGTGACATCACTGTTCATGAGAGGGACTGACCTTGTGAGCCCCAGGGAGGACGCAGTGAGAACAACTCGGCGTCACTTCTGTTCCGTCCCTGCCAGAGATGCAAAAGTTGAATACAGTCAATGCAGAGACCAATACATTTTATGCTCAGTCCCTCTCGATGTGACCCATTTCCTACTCCAGCCATCAGACACTGAGGGTGTGCCCGATACCTTCCTACGACCAGCAGTGTGGCACACGTGTGTGCACTTGCATGTACTCATGATGATTTCCTTATGATACAAAATGTCTGGAACAAAAAAAATTCATATTCATAGAATCTGGCTATTTATTTTAAAAATGCCCTCCAGTTGCATCATGGGTGTTCTCATGCTTCCTGGCTTACTATGAGAGTCTGTCCCCAAGCCTTTTACGCCTGAGCTATTACAAGTATTAAAGTGTCCTTAATCTGTAAATTTTTTATTAAAATAATCACACTTTTGTGAGATCAAGCATTATAAAACATATTCACCAGCACCTGGCATTTCTTCTTTCATGAATTATTTGTGACCTTTCTATGCCTTCTTTGGAAATCGACTCTCTTGAAAATGTCTATTCCTTTTCTGAGTTTCCTCATTCAGATCAGACTCTGTCTTTCTCTGCTTCAGGCACTATAATTCCTGTACCTCAATATGTCACGTTGCCGTGCAGGTGACCATCGTTGTCCCCGAGGAGCCTGTGGGGGTGGGGTGGGGACAGAGATGTGAAGACCGTGACGCAAAATAAAAGGTGTCTGTCAGACACATGTACACGCCGGTGTGGGGGTGTCCCCAGAGAGTGCTCTCACTGGAGGTCAGAAAGGGCTCCAGAGAGAATATCACACTTGAACTGGACTTAGAGGAAAAGAAAAGCCTCCCAGGAGCACTGTGACCAAAGAGAACTGCGGTCACACGCAGGACCCCATAGAAGTGAAGGACACATTCTGGAATCGCAAGAGCCTGGCTGGAATTTGGGATGCATACCTGGTCCAACACTCTCCCATGTGTAGACATGTATGTACCTGTATGTGTAGTTTAAGTACTTAGCATTTTCCATGTTAGGAACTGTATATATTTCCATCTAGAAACGTAAGATCACCATATCCCATTTTATTTATCAAATACTATATAAAAACAATTAATTTAAAAGAAACATCTTCTTTTCTAATTCCCACTAAAGTAAACATTTTCAACTGAGTTGTTCATTTTTACTTATCAGCCAAAACCTGATAGTCCGGGATCATTTGTTCAACGTCCTTGGCACTAATCCACTCATCCTTCCTTGTTTTTAAGGTGTTTAAGGTGTTACTGTTTGTGAGCACGCAATTTTTAGCTTCAGAGTCATTTTACATTGTTTGTAACAAATGTGTGAGATTCTTGTGAGTCCATCACAAGCCCACGGATATTAAGGAACAGTTATCGGAATGAAATAACAAGTGATCTCTTCACTCTTCGCAAAGCTTTGACCCAGGAACAAACATAATTCTGCGGGTGAAAGGCACTGTTTTTTGGCCCACGTGTACCGGGGGTTTTAGTTTTAGTTAAACATTAAGTTGTTTTCTTACACAGAGAACTCAAGCATCTCGTCTTGCGTGTGTTCCTCACCTATCTAATCTTGAATGTGTGTGAAACACACCGGTTTCAGTAACACGCTATACCTGTGAGTTCACAAATGTATTTTCATTAAGTCAGAAGTGAGCCCAGTAAAGAAGCATGGAATCATACGTTAAGAAGACTCGCCTGACTTCCCGTCCTGGGACAGCCCATGGAAGGCGCTACAGGGAATGAAATTCGGGGGCGGAGCCTGAGAACTCGGGTAACCTGCAAACCAGCTACAGAGGCCAACTCAGCCCCGGCGATGGAAAGTTAAATGACGGCACGGAAGTTAGGTGTAATTGTGGTGACTGCTCGAGGTTTGTGACAAAGCAGTACATGGTGGACTGACAAGTGGGCTGCATGGCCGCCACGTAGTCAACTTTCCCAGAACGAACTTGGAAGGTGTCTTCTCCTTAATTTCCAGAAAACAAAGCCACCGAGACTCATCACCATCTATTAAGCCTTTGTCCCCACCCTGTAGAAGACATCCCATCTACTTACCGGGTCTTGTTGCTCCTTCCCACAGTGATTTCCATGTACAATGACAGTGAAGTCCCTGACGTCCTTTGAAACACACATCCCTGACAAGTTGCTCACCTTTGCTGACCGCACGACTGAGTCCACCATTTTGGCCGAGCCGACGGTTTCTCCCTCTGTTTGGATGGTTGACTTCCTTGTGAGTGTCAGTCCACTGGGGAGACTCAGGCATGGTCCTCTGAACTCCCCCCAGGAGCCCACCGATGCCTACGCCACTGCCCGTGCTGAGCCCTGCTGGCTGCCTGGCCCAGGCCTGCTGGCTCAGGAGACCGAGGGGAGCTCTGGGTTTCCATGTCGCATGCCACCACTGCCGGAGGTCATTCCCACACCCTCCTGCCTCCTGCAAACCCAGCCTTGGCGTCCATGATCATAATGATACCCAAGTTCATTTTCACATCTAGATTAGTTTTGTACCAAAAGAAAAAAGATTGTAATAATGCTGTGATTTGACAATGAAGACTCTTGAAAAACTCTTTGAGCGGTAATGGCATTCAGGAGAAATTTTGTCAGTTGTAGAGTCGTAGCCATTCAATCCACAGATAAAATTTATTTTTCCTTTGAACAGCATCATTCCACATCCTCTGTGGTGTGCTGGTTAACATTCTGAGTTCTAAAACATCACCTGGCACAGCCTAAACATGTACACTTTTTAAAATAAATAATAAAAACTGCCAGTTCTATTTCTACATATTTCTATACTTTTTTCTTACATATGTAAACGAAAGTACCAAGATCCTAAAGCAGAACCAAATACTAAATATACTCTTAATAATATTGGTGTCGTGGCACAAAAATCACAGACAATACTTTGAAGTCAGGGGAGCTGAGGTGCAGATCTCTAAGTACCCGAGGTTAGTGATGTCCAATTAGATGGAAACATCAGAGCAATTGTGACTCTTGGTGCCTTGGAATATTTCACAAGACAGTTTATCTTCTGTTTGTAAACCAAAAAGGAAAAAAAAACAGTGTCCTTTGGTCTATGAAGCAATCCGTGTCTCATACAGGAGAGAACGTCATCACCTAAACCGCTCACCCCTTCCCACACCTCAGAACCCCAAGGATATGTCTGGGCTAAGTTTGCAGCATGATGTGATTAGGGAGAATTCTCCTACAGATCCACAGGGGAGGTTTTTTTGTTTGTTTAAGTAACAAGCATCAGAATCGAGAGAGCTGGGCCTCCCGCCTGTGTGCCCGTGCGGTTGCTGATGGGTGAGCTGTACACAGAGCGAACATGAGCAGCTCACTCAGGGCTGAGGGTTTGTTGTTGAGCTGGGCGCAGCGGGCAGTGAGGGCACAGCCTCGCCCTCTCGCTTCCTCGGGCCTGGCGCGTCACGTGATGACTCCCAGCAAGGGCAGGTCTTCCACCTGCTGGTCGGGAAGGCTGTGGCGTGGCACTGTTCTGCTTACTCACCGAGAGATTACAGAAAATACTCAGACTTGCGAGCATCCGTTTAGCTACATGGAGTGGAAACACTCTGTTGGTCCCATTGGGAAGCGCCCCAATGACACTGAATTTGGACTAGGTATGTCGTCAGTTAATGAGATAATAATAAGATGCCTTATCTCTAGTGTCTCTGGTTGTTTATTTCTCTTTTTTAGTTTCTCTTATTTTTGATTTTTCGTTTTTGTTGGATTTGGGGACTCCCCACAGACCATATTCAAGCCTGAAGGGGAGCTGCTGTGTCCTAAATAGAATCGTTCAGCTGGTAGGAGGGGACAGAAAAGTCCCTTCACCTCGACACAAGAGGACAAGACATGCTCCCGGGACAGTGACGGAATGAGAATAAATGCAGACCCCGAGCAATTACAAAGCACACAGGCATGTCTGGTTCCTTTCGTTGTTCTACCTCGTTAAGTGCTTGAAATAAATGTGTCCTGGATGGAGACCGAAAATTTTACATCCTAATGTTGTACAGCAAACACAATATTTTAAATAATTGGATATGATATCTTTTTAATTTCATAGGATTTTTCTTTAGTGAAGCTCAATTAATTTCATAGGCACTGTCTTAACTACCTTCACAACTTCTCTGTATAAGTACCCTAAACTTTTTTCTAAAATGAAAAAAGAGTGTTAGAATCCAGCATACACATCAATCTGGACTTGGAAGACCAAGTGCATTTTCCCAGAAGCTGCCACGTGGAGCTTTTGAATAAAGAAGATTTCAAGAGGAGCCATAAATATTCAATGTATTCACCTGCTTGTTTGGGAGCCGTGTCTGCCGTACAGCATGCTGACCTATTTTATCATAAAAATATGTTACGGTGACTCAATTTTTTAATTACAGAATGGAATATGGTTATTTATTCTGTTAATAAATCAATTGATACTTCACCTTAAGGGTACAAACTTTGAAATAAGACCAACCTGGGTGTGAATCTTGGCCCTGTCGATGATTAATTACGTGATTTGGGGCAATTACCTAACTAGGGAGCTCCCGAATGCTCTAAATCTCGGCTTCCTTTTTAAATCAATAATGGGAGCTGCTTCGTAGGGTTACTCTCAAGATTCATTCAGAGAGATAACCCACAAAAGGACGGGGCACATTTTTGGACCTTGATAAGTGCTCGGTGGTGGGTCCTTGGGAGCCCTGTGCCAACCCCCCAGGAAGGTTCTTTCGTACAATAATTGTGCTTGGGGCCCTCCAATGACATGAGACAGCGGTCAGCTTCAGTTCCTGCGGTTTTGTGTTGAATGACCACCCTCTCTATGCTGGTCCTCTATGACTTTCTGGCCACTGTCTCAGGAATCCAGCTAGCATCTAAAACCAGTGAGCACGTTCTCAGTGTTACCCAAGATGTTTGACCTTTTAGCACAATGTTCGCCAGGAGCCATTCGGTTCTCTGTGATGAAGCCTTTTGCACCTAAAACTCCCCACACAGTCCCCGAAAAAGCAGTCAGTCACAAAGGAAGAAATTATGCGAGTTGTTATTGGATGGACTGGTACTCACAACCAGCTACAGCCATCACTGTCTTTTCCTGCATTAACAGAGCTGTTTCTGGCCACGTCGCCAAAGGGGTGGGTAGCTGACATCTGCCATAGAGTGTCCCCAGAGATCCAAACAGAACAAAGCACAACATGGCGTAGAAGAGGCCCCCTGGCATCCACGTACTCTAAGGTTCAAGGTTGTAATTCTCAGGAACCCCTACAGCCACTGACCAGAAGCGATCCGTGGTTGTTCAGAGGCACGCTCTTGACCTCTCTTAAAAACAGGGAAGACCGGAGCAACCCTTTGTGGGAGTCACGAATAGGAAAGGGCCGAGCTGAGACATGCAATGTGAACATGAGTAAAGGATGTGATGACTCACCGGCCACACGTCTGCAATGCAGCACAGCTCGGGGCTCTGTCCACACTCGGCTGTGCAGAAAGAGGGTTCGGCTCATCCCACCCAGCCAAGGTCTCGACATGTGAGTCACTGAAAAAGAGAGTGAACGCGGCAAAGTGACATTTACTCATGTGCACTTCAGCACTAAAGATCTCTTCCTTTTTCTGCTCCTTGCCCCAGAAACATTTCTGGAAGAGATGTGAGAAAGCTTGAAGACACAGCTTAAAAAAAGACACTGGAACAAACCAGTCCTGATGAAAATATTCTTTGTATGCAAATTCAGCAAAGGCCCTCCTCCCGTTTCCACACAAACTTAACATCCTGGCATTTGGGGTTGCTGATCCATGTTATAGGTGTTAATGCTCATGTTTAACAAAATGTTAAATCCTGCCTACTTTGTCTAATAAAAATAATGGAAGTCATTATTAGAAGGTGAGAAAAAGCCTTTATACACACCCATTCTCTCTCTCTCTCTCTCTCTCTCTCTCTCTCGGTAAATAGGATGCTATAAAATCAGACAATGTTTAATAATAATTGTCTTTCAGGCTCATATGCTGTGGTCAGTTTCTTTTTATTAGAAATCAAATTTTATGTTTACACAATTTTCTTTAAAGCAGAAGAGAAAGTGATAAAGGCAAAGGAAGGGCTAGTCCCCTTGCTTCATTCCATTCCCATTAACAAGGCAGATTTGACAAGATGTGACTTCACTTCCCAGGTGGGACAAGCTGTGGTACACGGTCCATTTGACATGCTTTATTCATCCTCTTTTTTTTTTTTGTACTTCCTGAAACCCATCCAAAGGATCCTAAGAGAAAATTTCACAGCATAGAACTTATTTCTTGCCTGACTGTATGTGGCTTCTTGAATGGTACAGTGATACACACAGATCTTACCAGTAATTATGACTCTGAGTTTTGGTTATTTTTCTAGTTCAAGGTGGAAGCCATGTTTTCCTTTAAGTTACATCATTGTTTTTTGAGATAGTGAAGCATTCCCTAAGTGTCTACAAACCGAGCAGCTAACCATCTTTTATTCTATTGTAAGAATGTGTGTTGAGAAAATTCTATGCGAAAAGCACTATGTTACTGTGTCCCTGAAACTGGTCCTACCTCAGTTATTAGGTAAATACCACCAGTGCATGCTCAGGACAAAATTCTGTGGGTGCTCCCTCTCACACACACTTCCACAAATCCGCTCAGCACAGCCCCCAGCACCCACACGGAAACCGATGGCTTCACCTACGCCCCAGCTGTGACTACAGTCTCTTGTCCAGAGCTCCCAGAACACTCTCCCCATGGCACCCCTTCCTCCACCCCTGCCCCTGCTTTGCAGTGTCTTCTCAGCACACCCGTGAGAGCACAGCTAGTGTCCTAGCCCACTCCTGCCTTGCACCTGGCACCTGTTTCCTCCACCTGCACTTTCCCCAAGAGGGCAGCCCAAAAGGCCGGCCTTGTGCCCTCCTCGGGGTCTCAGCACAAAGGCCACCACCTCAGGAAGCCTTCCCTGACCACCCAGACCAAGGAGAGGGGCACGAGCCGGAGGTGTTGTACCTCTACAGATGCTGCTGCGCGCTCTCTGGGGCACAGCTCGGGATTCTGGAGGAAAGCGGTTTTCAGGGCAGGGCTCGCATGGTGGGGAAAGGAGAAGGCCTCGGCTGTGGTGGCACTGGAGCACGGAAGGCTGGGGGCAGCACAGGTTTGGAGGGAAACTACGTTCGAACCCCGCTCTTTTACTCAGTAACTTTGCGACCTTGAGAACACTGCCTAACGTTCAGAAACCAGGTTTCCTCATCTACAAAGTGGGTATAAAATATCAAAAGTAAGAATTTGTTGCAAGAGTCACATAGATGCGCAAACCTGGAAGACACAGGCTGCCTCGGGGCGAGTGTCACTGGTTTCTTTCATTCCCGTGTGCTGGGCTGTCTGCATACGCTGCCTAGGTGTGGCGCGAGGGCTTCTCGGAGGGAAGAGTAACTAGTTCATCCCACACGGCGACGTAACTTGAGAGCCATGTTTCCTGTGATACATAGACATTCGTCAAAGTCACCACACCCAACGTGACGTCTAGACTGAGTCACATCCAACATGAACAGAAAAGCAGAGGGTGCACAAGCACCTCATTGGGCTATCCAACGTTTTAAATTTTTGTACATAAGTTGAAATATTCAGTTCCTATAAGAAGGTGCCCATTCATTTATTCATTCAACAAACATGCGTGCAGGGATCAGTCACGGATGCACACGCTGTAGGTACTGTATCATAACGAAGGTGAGGACAAGCACCTCTGACCTCTGACCTCTGAGGGTCATCTTAGAATGAGTGCATCTTAGAGTCAAATGACATTGGACCTAGGGCCGTGTGCTCACCCTTTGCTCCACGTGACCGACACGCAGTCCAAGGGGCTGGGCTCTCTCCCCAGCTTTGCTGTCACTCTCTGTGGGGGGTGGGGCTGGCGACCGCCCGTCTGAGCCTCGCCTTCCAGCGCACGTGCTCCTTTACCCAAGGTCTCTGCTCCGAACCCTGTCATTTCACGGTCACACAAAACACTGCCTTTAGGATAAAAAACATCCGAGGTCAGAGAGCTTGCAATTAAGAACTACTTCAGTCCTTAATATTGATTTTACTATCCTGTTATGTCAAGTATCCATTTACAACCATTTACATGCCACGTTCATACTTGAAACGAAGCCGAAGAGAAGATGAAAACTGTTCGAGATATAATTCTCATAGTTTTTATCTTTCGCTATAAATGGTGGTCTAAGGTTTTATCCACTAAGTCTTCCATCCTCGGTTAAATTGTCTAAATGAGTCTGTCTGTGTTTGGGGAACACCGCCACGCCGAGAACTTTCTTATTCTCCCAAAGACAACCAAGCAGCATTCCTGTAAGGTCAGCTGTCTGGGTTCCAATAGCACCCCCATTGGAATAAAGGACTCTTCCCCCGCCGACACACACCTGCCGTCTCTGCGCCAGCCCTGCGCGCTGACCCCGAGACCAGGGATGGTTACGGAGCTCAAACGCATCCGCCGCTCAGAAACCATCACCCCGCGCGTGCTATGCTCATTCTCTTCTGGCTGCGGAAAAAATCATTCTTTGGCGTGAACATCGTCTCCAGGTTACCTCCAGAGAATGCCTGGAGAACTGAGAGCCCAAGACAGCAGATGGGAAGGTTCCCCCCCTCCCCTTATCCGCTCCCTTTGTCAGGCAGCTCCTGAGCTCCCACGCAGGAGGGAGGGACCGCACTTCGCAGCCTCTCCAGCTCAGTCGAGGTGCCTCGTTAGCATTCCTCAGGGCTGCCCCCCCCCCAGGCTGCCACGTAACCATGCAGAGCCACGCGCCCGCAGGGGGTCCGACCGCACGAGTCCAGCGTGGCTTCCTCATTACAAATGAGAAAGGCAAGGGAAAAAAGCCTCGCATTCAGGCTGTCTGCTGGGAGCCGGGGTCGCAGTGCTGGAAGGAACAGCAATCGTGTGCCGTGTGCTGGGCACCCTGGGGCCGTTTCCGAAGGGACAGAAGAAAAGCAGGAGAGTGAGGACAGGAAGCCAGTGCCCTGTGCCCCCCACTGCCCCCTCCAAGAACCGATACCCTAAAGAACACAGAAAGGCTTTCAAGAGCCTGTGCTGCTGAAGTCCATTTAGATCGTGGCCATCATCATCTCCTTTCAAAATTGGAAAAATAACGTCACATTTATTAACAATAGGGCCTTTGTGTCAGTAGAAGGTATTAGAATTAGGACCTTGGACTAACACTAGTCCTTAGGGCTGAGTGACACCTATTCACTCACCGTTGATTGCTGATGGCAAGTGCAATAACAAAATTAAAAGGTGTCAATAACCTATTTCAATCCGAGGAAATATTGGAAAGATCCCCTGCGTAAACAAATATTGGATCTGATCCTGACAATTGATGTCAGCAGGCAGTGCACTGTCTTCCCCATGAAGTGAGTGTCCTAAGGAGGGCGGAGTGATGGTTTAATTATTGCCACTTTAGCTTTGGTGCCCTGCCTTCAGAGAAAAAAAAATGAACCAAAATTTTGTTCCATCTATTTCTGTCCCATCTATTGTTTTCTGCGGACTCTGAAAGGACAGTGAGAATGTGCGGTCTGAATCCCTTTGTGACAGATTTACTGCCATGGAAGCCAGACGGGACAGTGTGTTGCTCTGGACCAGAGTGAGCAGAGTGATCCCGGTCACATTGCTTCCCATTGGCTCACTTCATGACTGTGTGTCCCTTTCTGTGAGAGAGGAGAAGGCAGCCAGCCACCGTGACCATTAACATGGCTTTGAAAATGTTGCCACCCAGGAAGCTTGTGGTCAAGTCTCTCAGACCTTGTCCTTATGAGTCTCTAGGATCCCAGGGAGTCGGAGGTGACACTGGCTCCTTGCGCAGGTGAGAATGGGGACCAAGAGTGCACCGACACTCTCTCACTGGCTTCAGGGGAGAGCAGAACGGAAACTCCGGGTTCAAGGTTCCCTCGTCCACAAGCATCCCCAAGGCCAGTTCCCTGCCCAGGCCTTCTCAGCAGCTGTCGTGTAGACTTGCCTGGAGCTGCCTCAGAGAACTGTCCCCCAGGGTCAGCGGATAGCGCAGAAGCCATGCCCTGCCACACTCTGCCTCGGGACAGGCGGCCACCAACCCAGAGCCCATGGCTCACTTCAAGGCCACTAATCGAAGATGTTGAATTCTTGCCCTGAGTGGACATGGTGACATGACTCCTCACCATTATGAAAACCATGTCGTTCTTCTGCTTTTATATACACTCTGCATTTTCCATTATTTCACCAAAAAACTGGCCTTTTGGGGGGAAAGGAAGCACTTTCCTGAGCCGCTGAGACACTGCTATTTTAGATATCTCCACATCACCGAAAATCACATTTTTTAAGTAGTTAAATTTAAAAATTACAGTTAACAAGAGGTCTCTTAAGAAAAGTAGACTTTTTAAATTTCAGAACAAGTGCCAAAAAATAGTGTATTCGAAAAATAACGAAATATCCCTAAACACATATTTTTGTCCTGTTCTGTTTTGTTTTTGCCTGTTTAATTGGCCTGTATCTGTCACAACGTTTTAAAGCAGAATGTGACTTGGGCACTACATTTCTGTTCACAGATTTTACACTGACTTTCTTTTCAATGGCTTTCCACCACTTCTAGGTCGGCTTAGAATTTTGCCACTCTACACAATACTTGTCTTTGGGAACAGGTCCTGTGGATCGTTACCCACATCAGCTGGTTCGGCTTGGTACGCTTGTTTCTGGAGGCCGCACCGGCCATGGAGAACTACAGGGGATGGAAGGGTTGAAAAGCACATCCCTGGGGGTGGGGGGGCACAGCTGTTTTAACCAGGTCTGTGCATCCCAGAACGTTTGGGTGACAGCAGATTTGGTCTCCTGTGAAATTCACTTGAGAGCCAACCTCCTTAGAATCTGTTTGGGATGAAATAACACTTAACGGGAAGGTAAGGTTTCCTTCCAAAGTGTACAGGCTGTGAGGAAGCTTCCGGATCTAAAACAGAGCTGGGTTTTCTGCTCCAGTTTCATGTTGGTTTACTCAAAATAAGGTTTTGTTTGCTGTATAATGTCCTGTTTGGTTTAGAAAAGTAAAATGCCAGTTCTTTGTCTCCCTCCAGTTGAGACAACTAGGTCAGAAAACCCACAACATGAAAATCAGGACCATACTGCTTCCAGTCTGTGTAGGAAACACCCCATTATGTTGTTATCGAAGGTGATTTTTTCCTGCTAAAACCCTCCTTTGTTGCTTTCTCACCGGTGCCATCCGTTCTCCTGTGTATCTATGGAGGTCAGTTAGCTCCGCTGTGCTGGCCAAGGGGTGTATGCTACATGCTAACTTCAACATATGACTACATGCCTAGGAACAGTCAAATCACCATCAGACGAACCCGTCATGTGGTTCTATGTTGGCTGCCACACTCTTTCAGAAGAAAGTCGAAGTGTAAGCAAAGGAAATGGAGGGGGGTGGGGAAGCTGGGCTTAATGCTAATTATTACAGGAGAAAAGGTTGTAAAAACCACATTTACATTTCAAAGAGACTTGTAAAGAAGATAAGTTCTTTTGAAATAATCATAATTATTATAGTATTTAAATTACAGCATGAAAGTATATGCTTTAGAGCCAGTGAGTCTTAATTTCTAGAATTCCCCCTCTCATCCCCCATGCTGAGTCCCACTTCGCAAAAGCAGTGTTTTTCAATGGTTTGGGCGCCCCTTTCTAGGATATTTTATGATAACACATTAAAACATCTGAAGTGCTTTCCTATTTAGAAAAAGAGTTGTCTTTTCTAAATAGACTCCAAGGGGGAGAGTAAGGACAGTCAGACGGGGAGACAGGAGACAGAAGCAAGTATAAATCGAGCTTCAACACACAAAAAAGCAGGTCCTCCCTGTGGGGAAGAGACGAAAGGAGTCACCGCTGCACCAGAGACCCTCGGGAATAGGTGAGACTGTCAACCATGCTTGTCATGGAGAAAACCTTGTGCAAAAATCCAAACACTGAATGAAAGCCTTTATGTAGGTCCCTCTCCTACCCAAAGGTGCTACGGGGATTGGAATATTCAGATATGGAAGGATAGATAGATGGACAGATAGACAAACAGGCATAGATAGAGATAGACTCAAATAATGTTTCAAAAGCAAATGCTGGTTTCTATTATCCTATTGGGATTAAATCAAACATTGCTTCTGATTTAAAAACCAATGTTCTTAATAAAGTAAACTGCCTGAAACCAAAGCCATAAAGAATAGTACCAGGTTCGCTTAAAAATAACAAAGAAAGGAGAAAGAAGAAGCAAAGGGAATGGAGAAAGAGATAGGGATGGGGAGAAAAGAGGGAAAAAGGGTTAAAATGTGAAAACTCCTTTCCAAGTACATCTGAGTAAGTGAGTAAGTGGTATTTCAGTGGCATGGTTCAGGCCAGAGTAAGGTAAGCATGAAACCCACATTGCTTTTTGGGTTGAATTCGGCAAAAACAGTGTCTTTCTGCCCCTCAGGAGTCACATTTCCCAGACAACTTGGTTCCTAGTTTCCAAGGGCGGCGAGCTGAGAAACTGTCATCTTCCACAGGACTTTGTCCAATGTGCCCGATTTGTAAAAAGTCAAGATTTCCACGCAGCTGTCAGTGGTCTATAGACTTACAGGTTATCAAAAAAAAAAAAATCCTTGTTGACAAACCCTACTAAAAACATCCCCATTGAAAGCGTTGAGCTCTCTGGAAAAGTTTTGTTTCCCCTAAACCTCAAATGTATTCGGTCTACAGTGAATATAATAAGCCAGACAGGTTTTAGTTTTTTTAAGTAGCTTTTTAAAAAAGCACATATCGACTTCCATATGAATTTGCTATCCTAGAAGGTAAAATATATCAAAGAGAAAAAGTACATCCTGAAAATATTTGTATGGGTGGTTATAGAAAATATGGATTAAATAAAATGCTGCCTTACATGTTCCTATTTTTACATAATCTAACTCTTCTGACTTTCCAGGTCATTGTGAAAATCAAGTAATAAACAAAGGAAAATATGAATATTATCAGTAATAGTTTTTGTGAACTGTTTAACTAATTTCCTCCAAAGTGAACACGTTTGAGGAAAATTCACAAGAGATATGGTTTCTATTCGAACTGTATTGCCAGCACAAGATTTAGGTAGAGAACTTTGTTTCGACAGTGAATAATTAACTTCCTTCCAGACTAAAGAGACCATTAAAAAAAAAATAAAGCAAAACCATTGGAAAAGGATTACTTCCCTGGAAGAAGAGACATTTGAAGGACAAGTTCATCTTTCCGGGAAAGCTCTTACTAATGAAAGATAACCTGCTGTCCTTCCAATACCCCAAAGCTAGAAAAGATTATACTATTGCCTGTTACTCATAGAAACAAGGAACAAAATTAAGAACAGCTATGAACTTGCTAATGGTGTCAAAATTTACTGGACTGAAAATGGAGGTAGGACGCAGGGTTTTCATTTTCCACAAAATGTCAGACACGGAGGCATAGTAAAGAATTATCTCTGTTGGTCTGTGTCAAGGACCAGAAGACAATTTATGCAAACTGAAGTTACTATTCTACCCTTTTAACTTTTAATTCAAATATGTTTCTTCAAACAGTGAACACTTCCGAAAGCAAATCATTTTCCATTAAAAGGAGTCACGTTCTACAATTAGCATATGTCCTGCGATAAAGTCTATCAGCTCAACCCAAAATATACCAGTCTCTCCAGAACCATCACATGTGGCTGGCGTTCTGCATCACAGTCAGATGAAGCACCAAGATTTTGATGTGGCTTCTCCCCTCTCCAACCTCAGCAAATGAATTAGTATTAAAGTCAGGACCTCTTTATTCTCTACTTGTGTGGCTTACCTAACCTTACATGTGAATGGTTAAAATTCACTTTATAGCTTTCAATCCAGACTAGGAAATTTATAAAGATATCTTCATTTCTCCATTTAATATACCACAGGAAGTTGAGCTCGAGAATAAAGACCATCTACACAACATACTGTCTGCAGGGACAGGACTCAGCCACCCCACGGCCCGCATCGACATCACATTACCGCGCCAGGAATTGCTCGCTCACAAAGCTAAGTTGCAAATAACTTCATTGCCCATTTCTCAAGCTTCCTAAAAGATTCATCCACTTTTCCCCAGGTAGCATCAAATGACAGTTCATACTCCCAAACTCTTTAAACCCTTGCCTCAAAATCCATGCCTGGCTGTGAATACCAATTATAAGCTATTACATACATCCTGGTCCCCTACACAGTCCTCACTGAGCTTCCGCCCACAAAGACCTACCTTGAGCCAGATGCAACATCTCAAGACATGTCCCCATTTTCCCTCCCTTCTGAGTCAGTACCGATGCTCTGCTCTGTCCAGGGAGTGGCCTCTCTTACCGTGGGAAGGATCAATTCAGCTAAAAAAGATCTAACTCTCAGGGTTGAATGGAGATCAGATGAGGTATTGGATGTCAGGTGCCCAGGAGAAGGCCGGCACATATCAACTGCTTAATGTATTGTAATAGGTCTTCTATCTTCATTCAAGTCATCCATCACAGGGTCAGCTAGACTAAATGGGTAGAGTTTTAATGATGTTAGGAGACTCCCCAATTTGTGATAAATCTGTCCATCCACAATCTTACTGTTTCGGCATTCAACAAATTATGAATTTAAGTGACGATGCTATCACTTAGTCTGTATTTCTTCAATCCATCTGCCAACCAGTCGGAACATATTAGCTAAGGTATTTTGTTGTTCTTAAGGGTAATGGCCCTGTGTTTAATAGGAGATACGGCTTCTGTGGCAAGATTTGTCCTTAATGAGTCATTTTGCTGCTTGCCTTCACCTTGGAAAAAGTCCAAGAAAACTGGTATGCGCTGTTTGCCAAAGGGAGAATTCAGGCAGTGGGGGTGGCGGTGGGGGTGCGGGGACAGACAGGAAGTCAGGGGCACAGGATCAGAGTCTCCATGGGGTGGGCAGTGGGGGTCTTTCTGGAGAAATGGAGTCACAAAGTCAAACTTCACAGACTTGACTCTGTTGCAAACATTGGAGCTGGCATTTAGCACGTCACTTTTCCCTTTTCTGAAATTTGCAGTTGGGAGAGAGACACCCGATGTGCATCCCTCACAGTTCTCATGTTGCTAATGAGCTCGTCTGAAGGCCCACAGACATGAGACCGCCTGCCCAACCTGCCGTCTTCGGAGGCACCTGGCTGGCCTGTGGCTGGGCTTCCAGAAGGAGCTGGCTGCTCCCCAGGCTCCCGTGACTTCCTTCGGGCTGTGTCTCCAAAAGGGACGCTGAAAGAACACTGCAGGAAAAAAATATGCCAACTGTCCCGGGAAGTTCACAATGCCTGCTGGAGGTGGGCGACTGACTCATGCAAACCTGTGGTCTCTGTCCTGTGTCCCCAACACCGCGCGGTGGCATTTCCACAGGGGTGTTGCAGCGATGCTGATGACCCGCGTATTTCCATTTCACTCTTCAGGCCACCGCTGAAGCACAACCCAAGCTGAGGATTGTTTCCGGCCTTCAGAAAAGGAAACTACTTTCTTTCTACAGCAAAGCGCTCTCTAGAGCAGCCAAATGAATATTGTGCTGTCTATTCATAATGCTCTAAAAAAATACCGTAACTATGAGCACAACTCAGTGAACCCACAAGAAACATCCGATCCCCGAGGGTGGAAATGTTATAAGCATATCACGGGGACTAGAAACACTTCTTTCCACCCAATTCTATGGCCCTTAAAATTAGGGAAATGAGTCCTTTTGTTTGAAAAGTATTCAAAGCTTTAAATTTGCAACACAAGATGAGGTTATGGGATTCAGCTTTTATTTACCCAAGGCGGAATGAAATTCTCTTGTCTGAACCATAAAGAACACTTTTTCTCTCTGGACTTGTTCTTCTTGAGGTGGCTTAATGAACAGAATAACTTCTCGCCCTTATCAACGTTTCCCGCCACCACTGAGGGAAGGGCAAGGTAAAGAGGGAAAAGCAGGGAGAACACGGGACAGAGAGAGGAGAAGACGCCCAAGGTACAGCTCTAATGAAGAGGCTTTGACTACAGAAGTGACACAGAATTCAAATGACAATGCAAAACAAAGTCACCTGTTCCTGCCACCGTGGGCTGAGGATGGCAAGAATTCTCTTAACAACGCCACGGAGCACAGCCATCGTTACCATTGCTGTGTTGGAAATAAACGTAACACAGCTCTCTTCCCTGCCTCATTTTCTTCAATAAAACCCTAATAAGAGAATAATTGAATCTGAGTACCAGATAGAAAAATACAGAACAGCAGGTGTGTGTAAGTAACAATCCCTTCCTACCTGACATTCCTTAAGACAAGCACATTTTCCTTAAAAATTTAAATTGCTTCTAACTGTGCATTACAGAATGTTCGGAAAGATATAAATAAAATGGAAAATAAAATTCTCCTAGTTTTAAGTGCTTTTACTGCTACAGGAATAAAAGATTGAGTTGAATTACTTTAGCATTCAATGCTAAGTCCATAAATAGGAGAGAATCATTGATATTAACTTTTTAACTTTTAAAAAAGGAGATAAATTGCTTAAGCTTATTTGCCTTTAAAATTAAATAAGCTTTGCCAACTGAGAGAATTGCAGGTTAATTAATTAAACCTACCCGGGTGTAGAAACGTGCATTTGAGTTGGGCATGTTTGAAACATTGCAGATTTTATGTTAATGGATTGGATTAATTAAAGTGCCACTCTCATTGTACACGTGACCACACAGAGCAAACAGAATGAATTTAAAAGGAAGTATTACCACCTACCAGCGCAGCGGGAATGAATGAGCATTTCGAAGACACGTACAGAAGTGTTCATAGCCTTCCTAAAGCCACGAATAGCCTTTTGAAATTGTGTCTGCTCAACTAGAAATTCAGAAGGGCATCAAGATTAGATGAATAAACTAGGTCTCCCAAATTCCTATTTTGTCACCATTTACATTTTAACCTCTATAATTGAAGTCTGTTCTTCAGCGCCGGTTACATCCAGCAGAGAACTGTTAGTGACCAATTACATTGTCTCAGAAAGGCATGGTTTGAGTTATTTTAACACCATTTGTCCTGAAACAGACTGAGACTCGAGCTCAAAGCTGAGGCAGAAGCACATCAAGCTTCCACGGGAACCAGGGTGATGTGCCCAGGAGCCTCCTCCCTCTGCGGCTCAGCCCGGCACACTCATCTCCCTGACAGACTCCCACTTGGAGGTGTGACGTGGAGTTTCCAAAAGACTGGGTCACGCACAGGCAGGTCCAGGGTGTGTGCCTGTTCCTCACAGCACTTGGCACAGGGACAGTTTCGTGCTCACAGGTGAATGTGTTCTGTGGGCTCCGTGAGGGCAAGGACTGTCCCTCTCTCTCTCTCTCTCTCTCTCTGTATGGACCAGGTATACAGCCCTGTGCCTCGTGCACAGCATAGTGAGGAAACGTGGACTGGGAGGAAAGGAGAGAGTTGGGGGAAGAAAGGATCTCACACGCCCCCTTGTAACTTCTCAGAGACCCCCACAGGGACACCACTGGGTTTCTTCTCTGGGTCTCAGCCTTCACACTTTGGCAAAGTCTGCCTTAGAACAGTCAGCTGTGTCCCTGACACTCCAACAGGCTCTCCTGTTCCTTCTCCCCACCCTACCGCGAGGGACAGCCTTCACATCTGGGTCTTCCAGCCCCCTAGGCCAAGCAGAAGAGGCCACCTCCTCTGCAGATGAAAAGCTCACTGCTTTGACCGGTCGGGATGGACCTAAAGTCCGCTGCGCACAGACGGAGCGACGGGGGACTTGGTTTGGTTTCCTCAGTGACTCGGCTGCCAGGCGTCACTGCCAGGTTCTTGTGCCAGAGGTGCTCTTTGACGTATGGCACCCTGGGGTGCAGGGAGGAGGAGGGTCCAGGGTTGCGCAGGCTGCAGCCTCTGCCTCTCAGGGCCAGAGGCTCTTCGGAGCCTGAGCCAGGGAGCAGGGTGCAAACTGCAGCCATCTCTCTTTCACGGTTTCTCGTTCTCTCCATCAGCTTTGACACTTCTGAGGCTGGGCTTTGTGCCTTCCAAGAGGCCAAGGCCAGGAGTGGGAAGAGGACTTGCCGAGAAAGTGGCCCCACCCCCGTGAGAGAACTCCACTCGGAGTTACATCCTGAGGTTGCAGGTGACTTGGTGAAGGGATGGGAAGCCAGCGCCCTGGACACGTGCAGCAGCTTTCAAAGAGAAATGTTCCTGCTATTTCTGTTCTCCTGCATTCTGGTCTTCGAAGCAAAAGTCTGTGTCCTCTCAGTGCCCGTGGAAGACGGTCCTCTGCCCCCAACAGTGAGCTGGGCGAGCTGGACGGTAAGACACAGGACCAGGAGAGAAAGACAGCAACTACAGGAACTTGTGACGAGGCCGGGCTACGTGCCACAGTGTGGCCCGCCATTGTCAAGCATCACCAAGAGTAAGGACTGCCAAGGCTGCATTCTCTCAGGGGCACATGTCTAGAAAGCAGCCACTTGCCACCCAAGTGTTTGTTCGTTTAGTTGGAATGTTTGTGTCTAATTACAATGTGAGTTTGGGGAAGTTTAGCTTCAATTCAAAGGCTTTCCTGTCTCAAGCAGACACTTCGGGGCACAGGCCTAACTCCAAGACAGGACACCCCTTTCTCTCAGGAAGCCCCCAAGAAAGGTTCTTACCAAAACCTTTTTTAGCCATGACTTCTAGAAGTCGGGGACTTTCTTTTCTGTCTTACTTTGTGAAAGGATACACTTCCTCCAGATAAGACCCACGCCCTCCGGCCCGAAGGGGCTGCTGCCAGGCCAGAGAACCTCAGACAAATAGCTAAAAACAAGAGCTCCCAGCCCCAAGCACCTGGAGCCCCCAAATGAAAGAGAACACAGTGCTGCTTATTAAAATAGATTCATTAGCCTAATAAATGAGAGGAGGGGGCAGCATGAGAAAGAGAATTATCCCTGTTTAATGTGTCTACTCGGGCCCTGCAGGGGCATGGAGAGTATAAAAATTCTTCAGGGAATTGAGACACATGGATACCCACTGTGTGGTGTTTCCTGCCTCCACCCACGGAGCAGAGCCTCCAGGATTTCATACAGAGCACTCACCTACAGAGAATCTACTGGAAGAAATTGGTGATACAGTGTGTCATTGTGTGTCCAACTTTTCCAAAAACATCAGTGAAACAGCCTTGTCCAGAACACGCCCTTCTGCCGAGTCAGCTTTGTCTTTTTCTCAGTGTGAAAAGCAACAAGCACGAACAAAAGTCTCAGGAAAAAGTACTCTACCTGGTAGAGGACTAAGTACTGGGACTAAGATCCAAGTATGCTTCAAAGCAGTTTTAATTGAGTGTGTTAATAATATCTTGAAAGCTTAGGGTACCAGATAAAGAAATTAGATGGTCAATATGCATGCCCTCAAATTGCTTATCCATAATGGTGACCAA
The DNA here is from genome assembly GCA_007922815.1 of Macrotus californicus. NCBI lineage: Eukaryota > Metazoa > Chordata > Mammalia > Chiroptera > Phyllostomidae > Macrotus > Macrotus californicus. The sequence continues at coordinate 57,480 of VMDR010004250.1, forward strand.
AAAGGCAATGATATCCTTGTTAGATGAGAAAACTATAAAATACTTCCATTAACAAATGACTAGTCATATGTGTTGAACACCCACAGTACACGAACTCTTAGTCAGGGTTTCAAAATTGCACGGAGCAGAAGGACAAGACGTGCTTACCTTTAGCAGGTTTATAAACTAGGGAGTGGTTTAGAACTTGAACACGTTGAAAAGTAACCTGTGTAGCAAATAGAGTCACCTAGGGCATATTAACAGTGAGTCCACCGGCGTGTTGAGAGGGGTTCCTTCCACGTGGCTATCGAGGAAAAGCCTGGTGCAGCAGAAGGAGTTGAAGTTAGTTTTCAAATCAGAACAGCATCCACTAGGAGGTACTTTGTGTCCTCCCGTGTGAAAGCCACCCCACAGCTTATAAAATTATAATAACCATTGAAGCAGTTCATGACTTGGTGGGTTGACTGGGCGTATTTACAAAGCTCTTCTGTTCCCTATCACGTCCGCTGGAGTCACTCACTCAGTTGCGTTCAGCTGATCCATGGGCTGGGTTGGAAAATCCAAGGTGGCTTTCCTCGTGTGCCTTGGAGCTCCTCATGCGACGTCTCCATAGGGCATCCTGGGCTTCCTTACACCATGGCAGCCTCTGACTCTCTCCAGGGATGGCTTCTAAGAATGAGGCACCAGAAGCTGACAGTCTGCTTTAAGGCTAGTCCTAGACCTGCCATAGCCTTGCTGTTGCCACATCCTATGGTCACAGAAAGTCACAAGGCCATCTTAGGTTTACAGGGGACGAAACAGATTCTACTCCTTCATCATTGGAGCAGACAAGAGGAAAGGAATGGATAGTGGCTATTTTTTTTTTATGCCGTCCTAAGAGAAAAAGAAGAGGAACATATATATATATTGACCTGTTATACCTTTGATCTCTACAAATAAAGACCAGTTTTAAATTTCACTTTTAAGAGGTTTTCCATGTGCCTAGCAGGATGCTAACCATGTGAGGGACGGGGTGGATTTCTTGGCTGGTACTAGAATTTTGTTGTTTTGTAGCCCTGTGGCATTTTTCACATCGGCTCTTAGTCCCAAACAGAATACAACCGAACAATAACTAACAATTAAGCCTTCACTGCTCAAGTAGCATCAAGAATATGACAAAAACCATGTCTCACATGTGAAGATTATAGGCAAGTCAAAATGACATGGCATTCAGGATGCTGCACAGGCCTGGAAGCAGGTTTTAGTCTGAAGGTCAGCACTTCCCTTTGAGGTCCAGCTGCCTTCCTGCTGAGTTACCTGAGCTCAGGCAGTGTTTAAACCCCAGTGCAAACATCTATACCTTGTCGGGAAGATGCGTCTATGGTGACAACGCAAGATCATCAACTGAATGGACAGAATGGTGTTCCGCAGAGCCTGTCTTGGACTCGCTAATTCTCTGTAAATGACCATTATTAACATACATGCTCTTAAGGAGAACCAATCATACTATTACCATTTGCCCCATTTTTCTAAGGTCAACGGTAGACAAAAAGTGAATTACATTTTGTGATGTACTTTAACAAAGCTAATGGAAACATCAGCTTTTTTAGGGATGGAAACTAAGTCAGAAGATGTCGCTTAGCTCTGTGGTGATCCCAGGCTTGCCTCTCCCAGGTGCGGGGCCTGCTCTCTGCAAAGGGTCTGCCGGGAAGACCAGACCAGATGGACCGCATGGCCTGGCAGCTGCTACTGAGAAAGGCAGGCTCTGGAAGGAGAGAGTCAGGCAGGGCTGAGCACCGATGCTGGCTCCCCCTCCAAAATTTGCAGATCAATTCACTCTTCTCCAGGGAAGAGGGAGCCAGCAGGCAGAGCACTCGTCCAGGGGTACTCAGAAAACTTCCTTCTTACAGAAGTCTGGTGAACGGAGATGGTTCCTTTTAGTAACTGAGATGTTGGTGTGCATCGCACAAATGCACGTGCATCTTGACCAGCCAGAACAGAGTAGTTGCTTACTGGGGCCCTTACTCTCCATAGTTCACTCTCCTTCATCGCTTTTGTACGTGCAGAAGAATCTCCAGGAGTTTTCAAATTCGGAGAGAGAACCGAACACGCACACATGGAACGTGAAAATTAAAAATTAAAAATGTGAATGAAGAACCTCACAGTGGTCAGCACTCTCTCTACACAGAACCCAGGGTCCATGCCCACAACAGGCGCCTTTGCCCACCTCCCTGGGCTTGGCAACATGGAGAGGAAGCTGTGCTTTTAAGAAAGTACGTCTGGCTGGAACAGCAACAACAAATAATAATAGTTTTTCTCTCACATCCTGCCATAGCAGACGTGGCTTCAAAACCAAACAGAGTGTGGCAAAGTTTTTACCCTTCAGGGAGATAGCAACGTGTGTTCTTGGAGAGCTGATGGTGGGCGTTTATCCATCCACCTACCGGGTCTCAGAAACCATGAGCATCCAGCCTCCGGCTGCCCAGTCACATTGGCAGAATTGAGAAGCCCCAATGGCTGGGAGCCCAGTGATACAGCCCCGACTTCACCCCAGGTGATGGTGGGACTTGGGCCGGTGCCCTTCTTCCCAGACTCCGTCCCCGCGCCCCTGGTTAACCTGCAGGTGCCCGGCACACAGCAGGCCAGGCTGTGTCCCTGCGATTCACAGCCCGGCAGGTCCAGCCGGCAGTTGGGGGCCTCAGGAGGAGCTGGGTGTCAGGAAATCAGCAGCTGCTCGTATATCACACCGGTCATTAGCAGAGGATCTTTCTGGACCTTTGCCCAGCGCACCTTGCTGTGGCGGCAGGAGACGGGCTATAAAACCCTCGGCCCTGTCAGCCGTTGTCACTTAGGTGGGAATTTATCAGGGCTCGCGTGCCCTCTGACTGCAGCATTATGAATAATGAATGAAGCTTTATGCGACACTGAAGCATTAATAAGACAGGATGGCTGGGGGCAGCGGGCGCCCCTCAGACAGGGCCGCTCCCTGGGCTGGCGCCGCCGCAGCTGGGGGCTGCCCGACGTGGCCTGGGCCGCAGCTGGGCTGGGAGGGGGTCCGGCTGCAAGGACGAGCCAGTCCCCCTCTCGGAGGCAGCCCATGGGTGGGAGTAAAGGGCCAGGAACGGAGTTGTGGGTCCACGCCTGTAAAAGTGGAGGACACAGGCATCAGAGTCCTTCCTAAAAAGTTACAGTGTTTCAGGGCCACCATCTCTTTTAGGTCCCCCCCTACCCTGGAGCAAGAGTCCAGTGTGGGGACGTCAGCCTGGTGGGACAGTTCTAGGAGAGAAGTGCGTGGCAGGACTAAGGGGGTTGGGGTTCCAAGAGGTAGACTTGGCCACTTCTTTAAGTGGGGCTGCTGGGGTGTGGGTCCCACAGAGACATGGGCCGGAATGAAGGAGGGCGTGGGGAGCAGAGGGGGAAGGGGGCTAGGACCTGCCTGTGGGGACGGAAGTCACTCCCCACCTAACCTTCTGGGGAGCCCCCATGGCAACCAGGACTGTCCACGTGCTTCCTTTCAGGGTCTCCAAATTGTATCAAAAACCAAGGCCACCTGAGTGTCTGTCTCAGGAAAACACGGATGGAATGACGTGAAGAACAATCTCTGCCCCTTAGATGTTCCGTACATGCTGGGATGGTAATCAAACGTTTTTGATCATTGGAAACATCACAGACTTACAATGTGCATTGACAGGGGCCGCGTGCATTGTCACAAAAATCTCACTGCTGACCTAAATGCATGGAGAACAACGCAGGAGGGTACATTTCACTGTCTTAGTGATGAGCGATTCTAGAAACGTCTGTGGGTCTGAGGGGAGGCGTGGCGGAGGGGACTTTCATGTTATGTTTCAGAGTTTTGTGTTTGATTTCTTCCAGGGACTGTGCATTAGTTTTATAGTAAAGTCCAATAAAAGATCCCCTCCCTCCCCAGTGGTGGCATTGTAGGCACTGAGATTGTGAGACAGGGATTTTGGGGTGCACCCTAAAAAACTTGGTGCAGAGAATGAGATGACAGGTTAGTAGAAGAGCATCCCTGGCAGAGGGAACAGAGTATGCCAAGGAACAAAGTATGGGAAAGGGATTGGTGCCATGCCACACCTTCCCCAGGCTGTTCGTTCCCTCCCACTAAATATTTTCGGAGCTCGCTGCCCCTTCTATCCCAACAAGAGTAAATTACTGGTTTGTGTCTGAAGAAAGGGGACCATGAGAGAGGACATGTGGCTGTTTGAGGGGTAGTGTGTCTGCAGCCTGACAGAGTCCCTGAGTGCACACACAGCAGGCACAGTAGACATACCGTGGGAGGAAGGAGCAAACGAATGGAGGGGTGGATAGACAGACAGACAGAAAGCACCAGAACTGTCATCAGAAGAGATGATTTCTGTCGAAAGAGCTCATTAACCCAAATTTCTGAATATTCAGCGTGAGCTACAATCTTGAAATAGCTGGGTGAAAAGTCATGCCTAAGAACCTTTAGAAATCGCCCTGAAATAAGCCCATTGCACTGGTAATAAGAAAACCCTGCTTGTATAACCACAAAAAATATTTTAAAGATTAAACTGAGCATAATTCAGACACATGTTGATGGAAAGGTATAAATGCATTTCAATGTAAACACATTAAATAAAATATGTTAAGACTATGGTGAAAGCAGTTTAGCCCTTTAATGGAATTTACAAGTAAAACTAAAGAATGAATTTCACAATAATGAAAGGTTGAAAATGTTTGGGGATCTTTCTATGCATCAGAGAAAAGGGAACTCTTTCAAACCGACTAAGTCATAGCCTTCCATT